>JZKD02S1777531.1:22983-33601 GCA_000966675.3 Picea glauca
AGATGGGCCAAAGCAAGAGCAGTCAAGGACTATTGTGAAACTATAGTTGCACGCTTTATCTTTGATGACATAATAACCAGATTTGGATGCCCTAAGACCCTTATGAGTGATCAAGGTTCCCATTTCATCAATAAGATAGTGGAAGCCTTGATTGAAGAATTTGCAGTTCACCATTAGAAGAGTACACCTTACCATGCACAAGAAAATGGAACGATTGAAGCATTCAACAATATCTTTGAGACAACATTGATGAAGGTTTGCAGTGTGAATAGGGATGATTAGGATTTAAGAGTACCAGCAGTACTCTGGGCTTATAGAACCACTTGCAATAAATTAGCAATGAAAACCCCTTTCAAGTTGGTTTATGGCCTTGAAGCTATTGTCCCGATGGAATACTTGGTGCCAATATTAAGAATCACTCCATTTACAGACATGGATGATATTGGCACTGTACAGGAGAGGCTAGCACAATTGGTTGAATTGGAGGAAGATTGATTCATTGTAGGATTCCACCAACAGGTTCAGAAAGAACGAGAGAAGGCATATCACAAAAGGCACATCAAGAAAAAGACATTCAAGGAAGGTGACTTAGTACTGGTGTATGACAGTAAGTTCATAAGACACCCAAATAAGTTCAAGATGCATTGGCTTGAACCTTATGAGATTGCCTATGTTATAGAAGGAGAAGTTGCATAGTTGAAGATATTGAATGGAGAGTGGAAGGAAGGATTGGTGAATGGGAGTTGGATGAAGTTGTACTAAGACAACCAACTGCCTCGCATCTCTCAGTAAAAAAAAAAGGAGAAGGGTCTAGGTACCAGGTGCATTTGAAATTGGGTACCAGACACAGAAAAAACAGTCTACACAAGGGAAGGGAAGTGGCACCAAGAAGAAAGTAAAGATGGCACTACGCAGTACAAAGTCAAAGTAAAATAGAAAGATCAAATATGAAGTGCCTCAGGATGAGTCACAAGTGAGTGTTGGGGGCCTGTTGGCCCTTGGATATGGAAGAAAGAGAATATTGAGTAATAAAAGGTCAAACCCGAACTACACGGAAGACCAATTGATTATCACTGAGTCGAAGCAAGTAAAAGAGAAGAAATGACAGAGTGAAGTATGGAAAAGATAGCCGTTAGATGAGGAGATCAAGGATGACATATCAACAAGGGAGATGGATCGAGGACAACTCAAAAATAGGGGAAATCCATTGTTACCACCGCATAGAAAGAAAGGAGAGACAGGTTGGCGAAGCCCGGGAAAAGTGGGTCAAGTTGACCTAGGGTTTTAGACACCTAAGGTTTTGGTAATTAGGGTTTTGACACCTAGGTTTCGACCTAAGGCTATCGGTGAGGGACTATAATGTATAAATAGAGGTCGAGAGGACCTAGGTAGGGGGGGTACTATTGTTGGGCATTGATATTGAGTATTGTTAGTTGAGAGATTATTTTACTATGAGGGAGGAAGTGTTGAGAGCGAAAGCTTCCTAGTGTTGTAATATCTGCAGCTGGGTGCAAGAATCACATCGTGCAGCTGGGTGTGTAGGACGATAGAGGAAGAGAGAAGAATAGAGAAGATCTGATGGCTAAGAGTGCAGATCATAACTGTAGGTTTTATCTTAATATATTATAAGCACAGTGTTGTGGACATATCCTTAGAAAGAGGGTGAACCACATATACCTTGTGTTGTGTGTGTGATTGTTGATTTGATCTCTGTTGTTGTTATATGGTTAATTGAATTACTGTGTTAGATAAGATATATAACTATGTAGGATAGATCTATTTGATAATTGTTGATGCATATGGAGTTGTTGTTGTACTTGATCCACTTGACATTCCATTGGTTGTAGACATCTCTGTCCTACAACCCCCTCATAGTTTCTTCGGGTGAGACTCCATCTGCTTCGCAGATGTTGCTGAAAGGGATAGTAGCTAGGGATTGTTGGTGCACTCTTGGAGTGAACCTTGGGTCTGTCCCTATGCCAACAACAAATTTCAAAACTTCTAAAATAAACCAAAATAAAAATAAAAAAAACATTTCGAAATGAACAAAGCTGAAACAAAATCATGAAGAGAAAAGCATTTTTTTTTATTGAAATATTGCTTTAGGGCTTGGCCATTTACTGGGAGGGCATCAGGTTCCTCCCTCATATTCTATAGCTAATAAGTGCATGCTCAAATCTTCTCAGCCACTTGAAAAGGTCTGAGCCATAGATTCTGAAACTTAGAATGTTTGCCTTTAGGCTCATTTTTTCTATCCCATTTTAGGACTAATTCTCCCACTTCAAAACTCTTCTCTTTAGAATTCTTCTTGTACTCAAACCATATTTGAACTATCTATTGGTGGGCTATGAATTTTTATTTATCTTTGTCCCTTTCTTCTTCTAACATGAGCAGGGTGTTAATTCTTTGTTGTAAGGTTGATGAGGGATGTTTCCCGGACTCCTGTGTGAGTTGAAGGGATGGGAGACATAGTCCATTTGGGAGAATGGATTCCTTTATGTATACTAGAAAGTATGGGGAATTCCCTATAGCTTCCTTAGGTGTAACTCTATCTACCCATAGAGCATTATGGAGTAGATAATGCCAATTCCTTTGGTTGTCTGCAACTGGTTTCCTCAATATTCTCACTAGGGTCTTATTAGTTGATCCTGCCACTTGGTTTCCCTATGGATAGTAATTTGCAAAGTATCTAATTATGATTCCTTTGTCTAGTGCAAAATCTGTTAATAAGGTGGAGTAAAAATATGCTACATTGTCGAAAACAAGAATAGAAGGGACACCAAACCTCGTAATTAGTTGTTGTTCTATGAATTGGAATACTACCTTCTCATTAACATGAGTCGGAGAGATGGCCTCTGCCCATTTCATGAAATAATTGGTGGCATTAAGTATGCACTTATGTTCTTTTGAGGAACTTGGTGTAATTTATCCTATGATATCTAACCCCCATTGCTCAAAAGGCCTAGAAACAGTCACTGGTTGGAGTGTGGCTTTCGTTCTCTTCTCTCTCCCAGGGATTATTTGACAAGTTTTATAGTTTCTAGCGTATTTCTAAGCGTCCTTGAATAAAGTGGGCCAATAATAACCATCTCTCGGTGTCATTTGAGTAGTGGTGTTTCCTGCAAAATGTCCACCGGTAGAGCCATCATGGAGTTCTCACAGAACGTTTTCAACATCTTCACGTTTGAGACATCTTAAAAGTACCCCATCATAATTAACCCGGAAGAGTACCAAATTTATGAGGCGATACTGTGTAGATTTTAACCTAAGATCTCTCCTTTCCCTGGGGTTGATATTTTATGGGAAAGTCCCATGGTGCAAGAGATAAGTCAAATTCTCATACCAAGACTCTTTCCCTGGGGATATGTATGAAGCTTCACAACACCATAATTTTATTTCATTCTCCCATACAGAATCTTCATTTACTTGGTCCTAGGCTTCAGCTACCAGTTTTCATAATCCTTGCCCTTTAACTAGTTTGACAGGCTTTATATCCAAATTAAATTATTGAACTATTGCAATCCAGTTCCCTCTTCCTTCCCCCATATATTGTTGAGTGAAAAAGGATCGGGCCGCAGGGTGAGGCACAATTACTTTGGTGTGGTTCTTGAGGATGTAATATATGAAGTGTTTCACTGCCTTATATACCACATAGGCATGTTCATCAATAGTAGGATAATTAAATTCGGCTCCTTGGAAATTAGTGCTCATGAAGTACATCGGAGCCTTGTTGTTTTCATCATCCTTCTGAGTCAATACTACAACTAATGACTGGTTGGAGGTGAAAGTATAGAGGAATAAATATTTACTAAAATCGAGACTTCATAACACGGGGGCTTGTGATATAGCAGTTTTGATATTTCTGAAAGAATCCTTTCGTTCATTGTCACATTTAAATTCAACATCTTTACGAATCATTTTTTGTAGTGGTCTAACAGTCTCGGCGAAATCCGATGTGAATTTTCTTACAAAATTAATTTTCCCAGAGAAGGATTGCATTGTATTTTTGTTGTGAGATAACAAGATCTGAGTTATAGCTTTGAATCACTCAAGGTCTATGCAAATTCCAGCTTGGGATATAATATGACCTAATAGCTTTCCTTCTTCCACACCAAAGATAGTCTTCTTAGGGTTTAAATATACACCGTATTTTTTAGACCTTTCGAAAATATGGGTTAAGTGTTGGATGTGCTCCTCTCTGTTCTTCAAATACACAGTTGTGTTGTCTAGATACACTTACACACACTTGTTTATCAGTCCATGGAATGCTAAGTCCATCTCCCTTTGGAAGGTTCCCCCTGCATTTATTAACCCAAAGGGCATGCGTTTGTAAGCGAAATTTCCCCACTTGGTTTAGAAGGTAGTTTTCAAATGGTCCTCCTCTGAAACCAGAGCTTGGTTGTAACCCAAGAAACCATCCAATAAAGAGAAAATCTGAGAACGGGAAACAGTCTGCAAGAGTTGCTCCATCAGTGGGATTGGTTAGTTGTTATTTTCTACAGCTCTATTGAGGTTCCTAAAATATATGCATAATCGGGTTTCTCCATACTTTTTCCTCACAGGAGCCAAATTTTCTACCCACGCAAAATGCCTAACCTAGAAAATGATTTTGGCATCTAGAAGTTTCTTCAACTCCTGACACATGAGAGGTTCCAAGGATGGGTGATACTTTCGAAGCTTCTATTGGAAGGGTTTTACTTCGGGTTTTAACAGGATAGTGTATTGAATGATATGGGTATCATAAGTTTTCAGATCACAGTAGGACCATGGAAAGACATCTAGATATTGTCTAAACAATTTGAGATAAGCCTTCCTTTCCTCCTTAGATATAGTCTTACCAAGGTTTATAGTTTTTGGTTTTTCCGGGGTTCCGAGGTTTATAGTTTAATGTAGAGGACAAGATCTATTGGTATTCACAATTTTGGGCCCCTTAAAACATTCTTTTAGGTCAATTTTTTTTTCTAAATTAGTTATCCCCTTTGGGATTGTGTGAGACTTCGATTTGTTAGTTGGTTGACCTATTCGAGGATAAGTTTTCGTTGATTTTTCCTGGAATACTTCATCTTTAATAGCTAATTACTTAAAATTATCTTGGTTAGTTAGAAATTTTATGATCTGTTCATCCCCTTCAAAGACCTTCCAATTAGAAATTTTGTTAGGAACTGATGGTTTGTAGATTAGTTCCACAGTGAATCGGGAGGCATCATAATCTTCTAGAGGTGATAGCCTTGAAGAAGATGTATCCAAGGAATCAGCAAGGATATTATTTTCTCTGGGGATCACAGTGATATTGAAAGCTTCAAAATTCTCTATTAACCTATGCACTTCCTATTGATAATTGTTTATGTGTAGGGAATTGAAATGTATAGTAATCCTTATTTGTCTAACGATAATTTTAGAATCTTTGAAAACCCTCAATTCTTTGATGTTTAAGTTTATGGATTTATTTAACCCTTGGACTAGAGATTCATACTCGACGGTGTTGTTTTTGCATTCGAATTCTAGTCTACAAGATAGGAAATGATTTTTACCTTTTCGATCAATAAGGATGCACCCTTCCCCTGATCCTTCCTGTGATTTAGATCCATCAAAGTATATGGTCCAAATTTGTGAGCAAAAGCTAGTCATTTCTTCTTTCTCATTAATTTCTTTCTCTCATGTCTTTTGTCTGGTCATTTCTAGCATAGCGTCTTGACAGAAGAGGGTTTCCTCTGTCGATATCAGAAATTTCTCTTCAAAAACCATTTCAGAGTTCTGAGTGAGAGGGGCATCATATGGAAGCGGGGGGAAGTTCCTGAAATAGGAATCGTAGGAATAATTGCCTAGTACAAACAAATTTGTCGATGAGAGTTCTTTTAGGGTTTCTTTAGCAGTGACCATATGTTTTAGATATCTATCCCTATCAATTCTGATCATATTCTTTTTCCCCTTTAATGGTAGCCAAAGGTGTGCCCAATCTGTACTAAAATATCCATTTAATTTCTCAGACCAGTCTCGGCTTAAAAATAATCCGTAAGCTTCTGGGATGTCTACTATAATGATGTCAATTACTTGAAAAAACTTAGGATGCATGGCTATTATGATCATTACATCTTTAATTTCTCCCATGACCTTCACCTGGGGTTTGTCTAGTTGTATTACATGTTTATCACTCTTGAGAGGGACTATGTTTAATTTTTTACAGATAAACAGTGGCATAAAGTTAGAGGATGCTCCTAAATAAACCAAACAGTTATGGAGTTTCCTTTTGAAGACTTCAAATGTTAAAAGAAAATGTGGGACAAAAGGTCTTCCCTTCTTATATTCAAAACAAGTGTTCATAGTTGGTTTATTTCCAAGATCTATGGGAATTAGATTCCTTTGTTTATCATCGCTTGTCGTATTGTTTTCTACTGATCTCAAAGATTGTAGCAAGAAGTCCTTTTGCTAAGGGATCCTACATATGTCCATAAATGATATATTAGCCTTTAACTTCTTCAAATCTTCAACTACGTTGTAATCCAATTTGGGTGATTCTAGGGTATGTATGTTGATAGGGTTCTTGCGGGGAGAAAAACATCTTTTCAGATGATCATGAGTTGACCTTTCCCCCAACGTTCAGGTAGTAATAGGATCTTTCAAGGTAGGTGGACCCTTACTTTCTGTTTGCACAATCGAGACCTCTACGAGAGTTTATTGAGACTCAAATAAGTCATAGAAAGGCATGATTAGGTCAGGGTCCCATATATGCATGGTTGTATCTTCTGGTGGATCAATCTCTTCTTGATCAGCAACATTCATAACTGAACCGCTTGGTTGTTTGGTCAAGGAGACTTCTTCTAGGAACCGATTGGCCATTAAATTCATGGCATGCACCCATTGAGGGCACTCCCTTTCAGATTTATTTTCTTGGTGATAAGTACAGAAAGAATCAGATGCTACATTTCCTAAATTGATATTTAGGTTAGCTAAGGGGGGATCAATTCCTTTGAATAGAGGGTTTCTTTTAAAGAAAGTCTTATAGGGTCTTTGGCCTTGGTTTCTGTCCCCATCACTTCTTTTCATGTCTATGATTTCATTTGATAACTTATTAAACATGCGTTGTAGGTCCTCTATGTCTGTATTACCCTTTTCAGGAGCTTGTTCTGCTTGTTTCCTCATGGGTCTGGTGAGTAGTAGCCCTCTCCGGGGAGGGGGTTAATATTATTTCTTGACTAGGGAGACTTGACTCTTTTTGTATCCTTTAATTTGGAATTCAATCATTTTTTCCTCTTCAAAATTATTAGCCAAGGTTCGTTTGGCAACCCTCTTCACAAACATGGAAATAGAAGCTAGGAGGGAATTAGCGTATACCTTGATTTGCAACTCCTGGGTAGGTTTAGCTTCGGGCTAGAATTTGTTCAAGATAGTTGTGAATATTTGATTGAAATATTTAACCCTTTATTTTGAACTCATTGTGGTAGCAAACAACTCAGCCATCAAGGCTCCTGTAGTAGTTTCTTCTACAAATTTATCTATAAAATCCTTCTAGAATTTCATCCATCTAGTTATAGATCATACGGGTAGATTAAAATACCAGGTGGAAGCTGAATTCTCAAACATATAAGGGAATAGTAAGCATATTACATCTTTATGTTGTACGTTCATAAGCCTAATCTCTATTATGAATTTCTTGATATGATCTTCAGGCAATCCCGAGGTCTCAGGGTTGAACTTAGGAAGTAACTTTTCTGGGTGTCAGAGAAGATTATGTACTCGTCTTGGGATGTCCAAAGCATCTCTGAACAACCAAGGTTGGTTGTTCTGAGGTGGGTTTCCTCACTCTTCTTCATGGTCATTATTTTCTTCCATCTCTTTTGATTTTGAGTTAAACTCCACCTCTTCTGAAAAATCGTCTGGTTCAGAGACGTTGTCAGTTGGCGTTTTAAGGATCTGATTGAGAGGATGTTCGATTTCGGTGATTGTGAAATCAATTAGGTATTCTATTGTGTGCATGAAAACCTAGTCAGGGGTGTCGACCACTGGTCTGCTTATTTTTTGTCTTCGAGGAAGTATCAGAGCTAAAGACAGTGCACCAATTTGTCAGGCATATGCTCTGGTGATTCTTATGAATTGATTTAATTCCTCATGAGGAATACCATAAGGTATATCATGGAACAATTGTTGTCCCTTGTGTTGGGGTGATTCACTCATTTTAGGAGTACTTAGTGTGTGTGGGTTGTCATGGGAATGGCTAGCCATGCATGTGGGTTGTTCTGAATCTATAGGTTGTTTGAGATATTACATGAAATATGTATTCAACCATTCATTCTCAAGCCCTCCTTCTAGCACCAACTATGTTGATGGGTCCTAAATCCCTTAAAATGAGCAGCAGGAACCACACCCGACACCAAGGCCCAACTAGACTCTGCAGTATTTAATAGTGGAATGGTTCTCCATATCTTGCGATCCGACCAATTAACTGATGGGATTTATGTTTTATTTTGAAGGCATCTCCTTCAGTTTCAACTTTCTCTTTTTTGTATTTCCTCTTGGGTGGGACTGATATGGTATTGAAGCTGGCATAAACCAACTTGACACCAAAATGAAAAAAGGTTTTATCTACTGGAGAAGAGGTTGATATTGGCATAACCCACTACTCAAGCATGCAGATGGAGATTCTATACCACAAGCCTAGTACTAATATGTTAACCATGTGAGCATCCAATTATTGTCTAAGATATTTAATTATTAGAAAGAAAACACACATGTGATGAATAATGGAAAGTAAAATAATTCACCTACTCTAATCATATATCACACAACGATTCATCTTCATCATTAAAGAAAAGAACTGAAAAAACATTGCATCAGATAACTTAACAATAGATTCAATACCTCTTACTTGTTACAACGTCCATTCATGAGACAAGAAAGGAAATAGTTCTTCTCTATGCCCCATCACACATGCATTCGATGAAAATATAACTTGTGTATGGTCCAGAAGGACTTCTCAATTACGAGTAGCTCCAAAATAATTCTTAACAAACCAGAAAAGGAGAGTTTCTTGCAAAAACCATCGACCTCTGACTAATCGGTCAATGTTCTTATTTATAACATAAAATTAACTAAAAATAACAACTAAAGTGCAGTTAGGAAAAACAAAACTCGCCACATGGCATTCAATCCTAATAGTTTTCTAATAGTCATCTTAATATATCACTTTGAAAGGGTGACTCTTCTCATACTTCGACCAACTAATGAACAACTCCTCACTGGTGTTAGCGTATGGGAACTGTTATCCCTCCAAGAAACCCTTTGTGGTTGTACACCAAAGGTTCTTGGTAACTTAAGAAATGGATGTTTTTGTATTTTATAAATGTGGATCAATGGGATAACTCAATTCATCTTATGATATTCATACATCAAAATGATAAACAAATAGACAATGCTCTCCAAGATTGGTTTAATCAGTAAAATAGCTTTCAGTGGATGAAGAAGAGATTGTTCATAAACCAGTGCAAAGCAGGGTTTAATAAACAACTAAAGGAACTGATTATAATGTCATGAACCAAACAATAGGATAACAACTATTCAAGGTTTGACAACAATATAACAGTGAAGGAGAAATATGGAAAATTGATACCAAAATGGAAAGAAACCTGTGATCTGTATTAGCAATGAAAATGTCTGAGTACAAAAAGGAGCATTACTATATCCAGAATCGAACCCTTGTTTGATATCAAAAACATGCATTTATAGCCCTTACAAACAGTTATATAGATCCTAAAAACATGGATCTGTATTTAATAAAAACATTTCTATTCTATCTAAACAACTTTGAAATTAAAGTCTTCAACAACTAAACTAAGTAGTTGAACTGTCTTCAGTCTCCAAAATCGCCATCTGCCTCCTTCATCTCTTAGCATCTGCAATGTGGTTAAATAGCAGGACACCTGTATGTGACTTTTCAATTTCCCAATTTTTATGGTCGAGTTTTTAGGAAATGGTTTTGAATGTGTAACCAAAAATCCCTTGAATCCCTGATGTTGAACTTCTTGCATGTGATTCAATAGTCTACTGATACACTGGCATATCCTCAGAATCTGTTTGAAATGAACTGTTGTATTTTCGGCCTCAAAAATTTCTTTACCAGCTTTCAACAGTGCAACCGTTTGATCTTTTTACGGGTTAGCTGTTGAAAGCTATCGCTTTCCACAGCTAACAGGTAATGAAATAATAGCCTGGCGCTGTTGAAAGTCCCGATAGCGCACAAAAAGAATTTTCACCTTCGAAATTGATTTCAAACCAAAATCAGTGGGCATCTGACTTCTCACCTTGCATATTGACGGCAACTTGAGCAAGAACTTTCAGGTCTGGATGAGATTTTTGCTTCAATTTTTGTTTCAACCTCCTGATCTACCTTTTGAGGCATTTGGCAAACCACCACAAGCTGTTGTAGTCTTTGGTGAGCTTTTTCTTCCTCTTCTTCTCTCTAACACTTTCCTTGGCCAATATTTCAAACGTAGCATTTGTCTTGGCAAAGTTATCAAATAACTTTTTATACCTATCCTTAATCACCTGCTCCAAGACCTCTTGCTGGGAAATTACCTCCTTGAGATGTTTGATCCTTTGAGACTTATTTGACCTAGGGTTTTTT
>JZKD02S1777531.1:52020-67078 GCA_000966675.3 Picea glauca
ATATTTGGAATTAATTAGTTCTTTAAATGCTTCATATACATCATATATTAGTGCTAAAATGTCCCATTGCGTCACTTTCTTAGTGGAAATATCGGGAATCGACGGTATGTGGTTAATTTTCTCGTTGGTATCCTCCTGAGAAGAACTTCCAATGCCGATTGATTTCTTCATACCGTGCTGACATGGAAAAACTAATTCAGGGTGCGATTTGGGTCTTGAGAACCAATCAAGACTAAGGGGACAACTAGATCATATGTTTAACCACCCTAGCAACAAAAGGTGGTAGATGATGATAGGTGGTTGGATCATGTATCTCAGTCAGAGTCAGGGGTTTCGACAAGAAGCGTGTGTTAAATTAAACCTCTGATTGTCGATGCTGAAAGGTATCAGGGCTTGGCGCTTGAGGATTGACTTATCATGTTCTCTACAGGCTGGATTTCTAAAACTTGCTAATGCCAAAAGGTATAGGGGATCGGCCACTGGAAAATCCTTTATTTCTTCATTAGTGATTACTCCTTTAGTTCTTTTTCGATGCCAAAAATATCGGTCATTAGAGATATCCTTGTGTGATGCCTATCGTAAATGAAAACTTCCTTTCACTGACGTTGATGTGGATCAACGCTCAGCTATCGTGGTTTTCTCGAGTGATTTTCTTTCATTTTTAATTCCTCCCGATCCCAAATCTTTGAGTGTGTCAAGGAATAGTTATGGATATCGATTATTTGATTAAATGTTAGTCTTTTAAGTTATGGGTTTTCTCATGTTCAATCAAACTTTAAGAGACTTAAATGAGAAACAAAAAAGATAAGTAAGGGAAACATTTTCATATTGAAGTTGAATTTAGACAGTGAAAAAGATCAAGTGGTACCCAAAAAAGTAAAATTTGACATGGAATTTTTATGGTGTGTTGAGTTATCAACAAATGGTGACTTACTGGGCAAAAGTAGAATCTATGTTCCTCCTTCGTGCTCGGCTAATACAAAAGCTGGTGGAAAAATTACTTGTTTTAAATCATAGCTTTTTTTCCCCTTTCATTTGAAGTTCTTTGGTTGATGCTTCCGAGTCTACCTATGGGGATTTTAACCTTTATTCCACCTTTGTTTCCTGTAACCCTGACTTGTGCCCTCTTTTACAAAATTCTATAAAAGTATTCACTGGCATGGAGCCTTTAGTTACCCTTACTCTGTTGCTATGGTGTTTCTCTGCTGCCAACGAGCATCCATATCACCAACACACTCACCCCAAAATCACATACCTTTCTCCGCTACCAGTAAGCATCCATAGCCCCAGCGCAGATATCTTCATTTCCTCTCCTACTGTCCACTCATTTGATAAAGTCAATTTTATTTCGACATAATTCCTTGAGCGAGTGTGAGAGGATGACATCTGTTATTTTTCAAGATTATATGGTTAAGGTGAAACTTACTAGCTCTGTCTTTGAGGTGCATGTTGTCCTTTTCCAGCTTACCATCTTTCCCTTAAGGTATCACCAAGCCACTGAGCAGATCCTTCCCACATTTCTCCAAAGTTGTTCATCTGTGCATGTTAGATAGAGAGATCCTCAAAACAACTACAGGTTCTTACAATCTTCTTGTGTTGTATGTCAATGATGAGTTAAGAACAAATTTCACTATGTCGCATGATTTGAGGTCAACCATTGTCTTGCTAAACACAACTTTCAAAATTGCTAAAATAAAACCAAAAGAAAACAAAAAAAACATTTCGAAATCAACATGGCTGAAACAAAATCATGAAGACAAAAGCATTTTTTTTTTCATTTTTTTTTTTAATGGAAATATTTCTTTAGGTCTTGGTCATTTACTAGGAGGCCATTAGGTTCCCCCCTCAGATTCTATAGCCGATAAGTGCCTGCCCCAATATTCTCATCCACCTAAAAAGGTCTAAGCCATAGATTCTTAAACTTAGAATGTTTTTCTTTAGGCTCGTTTTCTCTGCCCCATTTTAGGACTAAGTCTCCCACTTCAAAATTCTTCTCTTTATCCTTATGCTTGTCAAACCATATTTTAACTCTCTATTGGTGGGATATGAATTTTGATTTAGATTTCTCCCTTTCTTCTTCTAACATGAGAAGGGTGTTAATTCTTGTTGTAAGGTTCATGAGGGATGTTCCCCGGACTCCTGTGCGAGTTGAAAGGATGTGAGATATAGTCCATTTGGGAGAATGGATTCATGTTCGTATATTAGAAAGTATGGGGAATTCCCTATAGCTTCCTTGGGTGTAACTCTATCTTCCCATAGATCATTATTGAGTAGATTATGCTAATTCCTTTGGTTATCTGCAACTGTTTTATTCAATATCCTCACTAGGTTCTTATTAGTTTATTTTTCCACTTTGTTTCCCTATGGATAGTAATTTGTAGAGTATCTAATTATGATTACTTTGTCTGGTGAAAATTTTGTTAATAAGGTGCAAGAAAAATAAGTTGCATTGTCGAAAACAAGAACATAAGGGACATCGAACCTCGTAATTAGTTTTTGTTCTATGAATTGGATTAGTACCTTCTCATTAACACAAGTCAGAGGGATGGCCTCTGCCCATTTCGTGAAATAATCAATGGCAGTAAGTATGTACTTATGTTGTTTTGAGGAACTTGGTGTAATTTATCCTATGATATCTAACCCCCATTGCTCAAAAGGCCTAGAAACAATCACTGGTTGGAATGGGACTGCCACTCTCTTCTCTCTCTTGGCACTTATTTGACACCTTTTATAGTTTCTAGCGTATGTGTGAGCGTTCTTGAATAAAGTGGGCCAATAATAACCAAATCTCAGTATCTTATGAGCAGTGGTGTTTCCTACAAAATGTCCATCGGTAGGGCCATCATGGAGTTCCTGCAGAACTTTGTCTGCATCTTCACGTTTGATACATCCTAAAAGTACCCCATCATAATTAACCCAGAAGAGTATCGAATTTATGAGGTGATACTATGCAGATTTTAACCTGAGAGATCTCCTTTCCCTGGGGTTGAGATTTTCTGGGCAAGTCCCATGCTGCAAGAGATAAGTCATCTTCTCATACCAAGACTCTTGCTTTGGGGAGATGTATGAAGCTTCACCACACCATAATGCCATTTCATTCTCCCATCCAGAATCTTAATTTACTTAGTCTTGGGCTTCAGCTAGCACTTTGCATAATCCTTTCCCTTTAACTAGTTTGGCAGGATTTATATCTAGATCATATTCTTGAACGACTGCCATCCAGTTCCCTATTTTTCCCCCATCTCTTGTTGAGTGAACAAGGATCGGGCCACAGGGTGAGGCACAATTACTTTGGTGTGGTTCTTGAGGATGTAAGATATGAAGTGTTTCACTGCCTTATATACTGCATAGGCTTGTTTATCAATAGCAAGATAATTAAGTTAGGCTCCTTGGATATTAGTTCTCATGAATGACATTGAATCCTTGTTGTTGTAATCATTCTTCTGAGTCAATACTACAGCTAATGACTGGTAGGAGGCAAAAGTATAAAGGAAGAAATATTTACTGAAATCGAGACTTCGTAACACGAGGGCTTGTGATATAGAAGTTTTGATATTGATGAAAGAATCCTTTTGTTCATCATCCCATTTAAATCCATCATCTTTGTGGATCATTTTTTGTAGTGGTCTAACAATCTCAGCAAAATCTAGTGTGAAATTTCTTACAAAATTAATTTTCCCGAAGAAGGATTGCAATGTATTTTTGTTGTGAGGTAACGTGATATAAGTTATATATTTGAATCACTTAGGGTCTATGTGAATTCCATCTTGGGATATAATATGATCTAGTATCTTTCCTTCTTCCACACCAAATATAGTCTTCTTAGGTTTTAGATATATAGCGTATTTTCTACACCGTTCGAAAATCTGGGTTAAGTGTTGGATCTGCTCCTCTATGTTCTTCAAATACACAGTTACGTTGTCTAGATACACTACCACACACTTGTTGATTAGTCCCCAGATTGCTACATCCATAGCCCTTTGGAAGGTTGCCCCTGCGTTGATGAACCCAAAGGGCATGCGTTTGTAAGCAAAAGCTCCCCACTTGGTTCGAAAGGTAGTTTTCAAACAGTCTTCCTCTAAAACTAGAACTTGGTTGTAAACCAAGAAACTGTCCAGTAAAGAGAAAATCTAAGAACCAGACACTATTTGCAAGAGTTTGTCCATTGGTGGGACTAGGTAGATGTCCTTTTCTGAAGCTTTGTTGAGGTTCCTAAAATCTACGCATAAGCAGATTTATCCATAATTTTTCCTCACAGGAACCAAATTTGCTACCCACGTGAAATGCCTAACCTGGAAAATGATTTTATAATCTATAAGTTCCTTCAACTCCTGACAGAGGAGAGGTTCCAGGGATGGGGTATACTTTTGGAGCTTCTGTTGGAAGGGTTTTACTTCAGGTTTTAACAAGATAGTGTGTTGAATGATATGGGTATCATAAGTTTTCAGATATCGGTAGGACCATCGAAAGACATCTTGATATTGTATAAACAATTTGAGATAAGCCTTCCTTTCTTCCTTATATATAGTCTTATCGAGGTTTATATTTTTTGGGTTTTTCGGGGTACCGAGGTTTATAGTTTCATGCAGAGGATAAGAACTACCGGTCTTCTCATTTTTGGCCCCTTTAAATTGTTCTCTTAGGTCAAAAATATTTTCTAAATTAGCTATCCCCTTCGGGATTGTGTGAGACTTTGATTTGTCAGTTGGTTGACCTATCCGAGGATCATTTTCCATTGATTGTTCCTAGAATAATTCACCGTCAATAGCTAAGTCCTTCAAATTATATTGGTTAGTTAGAAATTTTAAGATCTGTTCATCCCCTTCAAAGGCCTTCCAATTAGAAATGTTGTTAGGCATCGATGGCTTGTAGAGTAGTTCCACAGTGAATCGGGAGGCTTCATAATCTTCTAGAGGTGGCAGCCTTGATGTATCTATGGCTAGGCAATCAACAAGGATATTATTTTCTCTGGGGATCATGGTGATATTGAAAGCTTCAACATTCTCTATTAACCTATACACTTCCTATTGATAACTCTTTAGGTGCGGGGAATTGCAATGTATAGTATTCCTTACTTGTCTAACGATAATTTCAAAATCTCCAAAAACCCTTAATTCTTTTATGTTTAAGTCTATGGATTTCTTTAACCCTTGGACTAGAGCTTCATAGTCGACGGTGTTATTTGTGCATTCAAATTCTAGTCTATAGGAAATGAAATGAAGTTTACCTTTTGGATCAATGAGGATGCACCCTGCCCCTGATCCTTCCTGTTATTTAGATCCATCAAAGTATATGGTCCGAATTTGTGAGCGAAAGCTAGTTGTTTATTCCTTCTCATTACTTTCTTCCTCTCCTATATTTTGTCCAGTGATTTCTTGATCCAGATTTTGAGCATAATGAAATGAAAACATATTATTAATAGAGATATAGTAAAACTGGTTTTCTATTCAATAACAAAATAATCTGAAAATTGTAAAATGTAGCGGAAACAAGCTTGTTGGAATGGTGGCGGCTTATCTCTGAGAAGAGATGTGACAGTTGTGCTCATTCGCAAGAATATGATTACAATGAGGCTCTGAAGGCCTTTTCACAATTAGTAGGAATGTCAAAAACACTAGACATCCAAAAACCTAACCCTGGGATATGAAGCGCCAAAAGTCATGTGGGTCTCGTTTCGGTAAGTTAGTACATCAACCTCCCGGGGTCGTAACTTTTGCATACGATCTCTGTTTTAGGCGTATGATAGACCATTGGAAAGGTATCATCGAGGAGATTCATTTTAGGTGCAATAATGAAGGAATTTACATATTTCAAACATGTTTTCCCAAAAAACATCGTTTAGGACCTCAAAACGGCTCTGGAAGTGAAAACGACTAAAAATAGTAAATTACCAAAATTGCCAAAAAACTATTTTGAGCCAGTTGGAAAAGGTGGGTGGCCATCGATATCCATCTGGATGAATCCTCCCTCCTTAGGAAGAAATGGTCTCCATTGTGTTGAGGTCCCCCATCAAATGAGGAAATGTCTGCTAAATTTGGCCCCAGGTGAGCCACTTGCCTTGGTGCAGGAGTTGCCCTGCTTTGACGACTTGATAAAGTTGGATCCTTTGTTGTTGAGTGCCCTTGATCTATGTGTCCACAATATGATCATTGGATTCCTATTGTATGCAATTGGGGTTGAGCTTTGTTGGTGTCAATTGTTTTTCTACTTCTGAGGTGTCCAATAATGGTGGGAAATAAGGGCAAAGGAAATCCACATTGAACACTGGGTGCAACACAAGGAAAGGAGGAATGTTGATCTCAAAATAATTATCCCCCATGGCCTTGGTGATAGTGTATGACCCATAATAGAGTGGGAGAAGCTTTTGATGGGGTCTTGTAAGGAATTATTTTTGCAAGTGCAACCAAACTTTTTCGCCCACCTAAAACTTATGTGGCACCCGATGTTGATCATGGTGCTATTTGTACTTGTCATTGGACTTCTATAGGATATCCTGAACCTGTTGGTGGATGTGATGGATCCTCTCAATGAACTGGGTGTCTTTTTCATCTTTAGTTGGAGAATGAGGTGAGTCGTTTGAGGTGACTGTAAGGGGAAGTGCAACATCTATGGGACCTAATGGTTAGAATCCCAACCCCACCTGAAAGGGGTTGTGGCCGATTGAGCTATGCAGGGCTCAGTTGTAGCTATGTTGGACATAGGGAAGGCTCTCATCCCATGTGTGAGGGTGCTTTGAATTATACATGCAAAGGATATGAACAATCATTCGATTTATAACCTCGGTTTGGCCATCTTTCTAGTGGTGGAAGGTCATGGATTTGGTGAGCTTGGTGTCCAGCAGTGACTAGAGGCTCAACCAGAATGTGTCGATAAATTGACTATCCCAATCTGAGATAATGGTTTGTGGGATTCCAAAATATACCCAGAGTCATTCAAAGAAGAGCTTGGTAGTGGCCTTTGTTTTGATGCTCTGCTTGTAGGCAACCAAAATCTCCATCTTAGAAAAGCGATCAACAACCACAAAAACAAAGTCATTTCCCCGCTTGGTGGATGGGAGGCCCGACATGTATTCCATTGAGATGGATTCCCTTGGCCTATCATGAGTAGGAAGAGGGGTGTACAGGTCATGTTTCTTAGTGGTCAGTTTGGCAATATGACGCAGAGTGCGCCAACCACGGGCACGTCCACTCACACAGGACCTTCCTCTCTTCTCGGCTTGAAGAACTCAAAGGTTCTCCCAATTCCCTATCGGGAATCTTCCTACCCACAGATTCTCTTTGTCGCACGATCCTCCTTCCTTAAATTCTCAGAGGATCGGAACTCGCGAGGTTAAATAACTTCCACAACAACTCCCGAAACCCGAGACGTCGAAACTCGCGATCTCGCTCCCTCGCGACTTTGCTTCTCACGAGGTCGAATAACTTCTACATTGACTCCTGAGGTTCGAGATGCCGAAACTCACGTCCTCGCTCCCTCGCAACTTCACGATTTCCGTGGCCAAGTTCTCGAGCCTTTTCTTGAAAGGTGCTAATGCACGATCCCACGTGCAGATCCGATGGTTCTCCAATGGTCCAGATCCAACAGCTATCTCCTTCTCTCTCCTCGCATCCTCGCGACTTTGAGTACACAATGCTTGGGCTCTCACCCTGTGAACTCCCGAGTTCACGAGATCTCTCGATCTCCGACACCTATCCTCCTTAGATGGAAGGCTCACAACCTCCTCGCCACATTGTCTCTTCATGACTTAGGGCACCCAACACTTGGGCTCTCAACCTACGAACTCTCGAATTCGCGACATCTCTCGATCTCTGCCACCTGTCCTCCTTAGATGGACGGCTCCTATCCTCTCGCCACTTCGTCGCTTCGCATCCTCATGCCTCGCGACTTTGAACACCCAATACTTGGGCTTTCACTCTGTGAACTCTCGAGTTCATGAGATCTCTCGATCTCTAACACGTGTCCTCTTCAATGGATGGTCTCGATCCTCTCGCTCCTTCGTCGCTTCGCATCCTCGCGCCTCGCGACTTCGAACACCAATTTCTCAACCCTTCCACTTACGACCTCCTGAGATGTGATGTGCCACCTGTCCACTTGCCGACTCATGTGGCCCCACACTGTTATTGAGTGTCGATATCCCGATATGACATTAGCTAGGCCCCACAACATGGATCTCTCGCCTCCTCGCCACTCATGAAGTTGAATGACTTCCTCTTCCAACCTCCGGTGCCTGAGTTCTCGATGTGGGTAATCTCGTGACACGCGTCTGCTCCCAAACGAACAGCCCAGATCCTTGTCACCATTTCCACTTGTTGTGGCTCTTCCTGGACGTAAATATCCTCGACGGTCCAGATCTCTCTATCGGTCAATCCAACAACTGATGTGCTCTCACCAGAGCCTCCTTGTGTTTTCATCCTGCCTTGGGAGAATTTCCAAGGTTCCAAAGGCCTCAACCTTTACTGTCTTTCTTGTCTGCGAGCTCCTCGATTTTGAGCCATGCCGATGCGCGTAAAAGCGTTTCCCTTCCTGAGCTTCTCCTCAAATCTTTGGAGATTTGATCTCTACCTCCTGTAGAGTCTTCGTGCATATACCACACTATCTCTCCTGAGCTTCTTCGAATGCTCAGACCCCTTGAGGGATTTTATCCTTCTTCTCCTTCAGCTGGAGAATGAAATGGATGCCCTCTTGGCTATCCTTCTCTCCAGCAATCTCTGGCTGAGTGCTTCTGGGTATTCAGTAACCCTGTGAGAATCCCTCAGTGGACTCTTCCTTCAGCTCCAGAACTCAAAGAGTTCTCTTCACCTCTATGCCTACCTACACACTTTCTCTATGCCCTCCTGGCAGAGTATCTTCTCCACAAAACGTTTAGTAGTTCTGGGTTCCCTCTGTGCACCCTTTGCACCTTCTCTATACCCTCCTAGCAGAGCCCCCAGAATCCTCAGCGATTCTAGTATTCATGTCTGAACTCACAATAGAGTTCCTTCTTTGTGCACTCCTTTCACTTATGCTCAATTCCCACATGGAAAAGCTCTTACAGAATTCCTCAGAGCTTCTGTCTCCTTCAACTCTCAACAGAGGTCCTCCAACTGCACCTTGTGCATATGCTCAATGCCCACCTGGCAGAGCTCTACAGAATTCACAGCAGAATTCTGTCTGCAACTGTGTTCCTCATACACAGCCTTGCCTCCAAGGTATTCAGCAACCTTGAGGTCTTCTTCTTCTGAGTTGTTGACTTCAGCTTTTGTGCCTCAGCACATCTTTGTATGAACCCGCAGTGTTCAGAAATGCATCCTCTGTGCACGGCTCTTAGAACCCTCAGTGTTCTGTCACACCCTCCTGGTATGAAGCCTCAAATACCTTCAACCTGAAGTCACACAAAGTCTTGCAGGATGCATCCACATAACATACATTCACAGCATATACAAAGAACACACACATACATGCATATAAGACAGAATAATGGAGGAAAAACTGCTCTATTATATTAACAATGGCAAATGCCTGTATTTTACAATGGTGTTCCTCGAGCTCTCTCTGGCTCTCTCATACAACCATTCTAACTCAAAATGAGATATGAAAATATATTTTACCTGAGGGGCTCTTAGCACTTCCCTCCAGGTTCACCTACTCTAATAAATTACATTCAATGGGCTGTCTAGTCCAAAATCGGATCTAGATCTCAGCCACTACACACATTAAATGCTTATCTTATCTATAGCCTGCGCAAAGGCATGGCTTTCCTGGCTCACCAGCCTAAGCATTTAAATTACATTCATTTCAAATTCAAATGAGGCTACGCCTCCCTTCAACTTTGAATGCATGCATGCTGACATGGCTGGTTGGCTGGCTGCATGGAGAGATGCTCCTACATCATACTCCACAGCTGCAAAAATCATGAGCTCCTGCTCATGAGCTTCCCCTGTAGCTATTTGGAAATCCTTCTGGATCCCAAATAAGTCTTTGGAGCTTCCCATCTGCTCCATTATGTTTTTGTTGCTGCTTCCGTTGCACTGCTGTTGCTGCTGCTGCTGCTTCCGCTGCGTTTCTGTTGCTGCTGCTTCTTTCTTTCTGCCCAGTTGCTCATTGCTGGCAGTGCCTGCTGACTTCAACATCAGCTCTCTGATTTCCTCGATCACTTCATCCAGTTGCTCCCTTGGCTGGTCTTGTTCTTGCAGTCTCCCCAGATGCAAAAATTTTTGGCCATCGGGAAGATCGCTATGATCTCCCATGCCATCTTCTTCATCTTCTTCTTCATCTTCATCTTCATCTGTGGCCTCAAGTTGCCACTCTACTGCAGAATTCAGCTCTGCAGTCTCTTCTTGACTGACCTGCTGCTCAGTCATCCTCTTCTCTGACAGCTCAAATTCTGCCAGTTCTCTTGCTGGCTCTAGATTGTTCAACCAATCCTCCAGCATCTCCAGCTCCATCTCCCATGGAGTGATAATTCTATCTGCTCTCTCCTCGGCTTCTTTTGCTGCTAGTTTCAGTGCTACAGCTTCTTGCTTTTCAGCTCCTTGGCTGAATATGCTGAGACACTCCTCAGAATGCTCACTTTCTCCTTCTGCTTCCGCTTCTTCTTCTGCTGTGAGCTCCAATTCTACAACGCTCTCAGCTCGCTAGCTAAAATCATTGAGCCATTCCTCTGAACGCTCCTTCTTCCTTTCATTCATTTGGGCAGTCTCACATGTATGCTCCAATTTTTCTTCTTCGACAGTCATCATCAGCTGTGACTGTTCTTTTTCTGTTGCTATACCTGCAATACAACTTTCTTCCTCCTCCTGGGAAAATGGTAAGAATACTTGTATTCCCCCAATCATCATAAGATCATTCTGATCTTCCTTATCCTCTGTTAGTTGCAGCTGCTGATCCTTTTCCATCTACTCTGTCATCTTCTCAGGCTGATCCAAATTCACTTGCTCATCCCTACCCACTGGGAAATATGGGATGTTGCCGCTTTCCTGACAGACCATGAGATCAACCGATCCCATATTCATCAGCACTCCTTGCTGAATTGAACTATCCTCTGAGTCCAAGAGACTTTCAGACAGTCTCAAATGTTCATCTCTGCCCACCTAGCAGTGTAAGATTCTTTCGCTGCCTTCCTAGTAGTATTTGAGATCCCTCAGTGATCTCTGATCATGACCCAACTGGCAATGCAAAATTCTTTTGCTATCCCTCTAATAGTTTGTGAGATCCTTAGCTGATCTCAACTTGTTGCCCTCATGGAAAACTGGAAATTCTTCTTCTCTACCCTCCTGGAAGTCCTTGAGATCATCAGTCGATCTCATTTCTGTTCCCTTTCCCATCTAGCAATATGGAAACCTTCCACTTCCCTTCTAGCAGTCTATGAGATCCCGCAGTGATCTCTGATCATTCTCCTCCTGGAAATGTGAAATTCCTTCGTTGTCCTTCTAAAAACCCATGAGATCCTCAGCTAATATCAACTTGTTGCCCTCTTGGCAATCTAGAATTTCTTCTTCTCTACCCTCCTAGCAGTCCTTGAGATCATCAGTTGATCTCAATTCATTCTCTGCACCGAGAATTTCTCCGAGCTCTGGTTCGCATACCTGAACCATCTCCTTCTTTTCTATGGGCCTGAGGTTTTCAGCATACCTCAGCCACCTCCTTAACAACCTCTACTGTCTTTTGACCATCAGCTCCCTGATTGGCCATTTCATCTTAGGCGTCTTCATGGGCCACTCATGCACCCATCTCTACTTTTTATTTTGCCGCATCTTCAGTTTGAGCTCCTCCATCTCTCGCTTTATGTCAGCGAGCTCTTTATCCATTTCTGCTGTGCTCATCATCTTTGGGCTCTTCTTTTCAACATGCTTATGGCCTTCAGTAGCCATCTTGTTGTGTTTATCTGCCTCCCTGGCAGACCTGCTGCTGTCACTCTGCATCTTGAGTGTGTCCAGCTTCATCCTCTTACAATCCTGCTGACTGTCTATGGACTGCTACCTACCTGCAAGAAAGTCCTCATAGAGTCCTCAACAACTCTGTCTTCTTCCACCTCCTCTCGTTTCACCTGAAATATACAGATGAAGTTTTGGCTCTGATACCACCTGATGTGTATCAGAGTGCTTTCCTTTTCTACCTCTCTTCCTGCCTGAAATATACAAGCAAGAACTAACTCTGATACCACCTGACGCAGAGTGCGCCAACCATGGGCACGTCCGCTCACACAGGACCTTCCTCTCTTCTTAGCCCGAAGAACTCAAAGGTTCTCCCAATTACCTATTAGGAATCTTCCTACCCACAGATTCTCTTCATCGCGCGATCCCCCTTCCTTAACTTCTCGGAGGATCGGAACTCGCAAGGTTAAATAACTTCCATGATGAGTCTTGATACCTAAGACACTGAAACTCGCGATCTCGCTCCCTCATGACTTCACTTCTCACGAGGTCGAATAAATTCTACGTCGACTCCTGAGGTCCAAGATGTCGAAACTCACGTCCTCGCTCCCTCGTGACTTCGTGATTTTTGTGGCCAAGTTCTCGACCCTTTTCTCGTGAGGCTTCAATATACGATCCCACGTGCGGATCCGACGGTTCTCCAATGGTCCAGATCCAATAGCTATCTCCTTCTCACTCCTTGCATCCTTGTGACTTTGAGTACCCAATGCTTGGGCTCTCACCCTGCGAACTCCCGAGTTCATGAGATCTCTCGATCTCCGACACCTGTTCTCCTCAGATGGACAGTTCACAGCCTCCTTGCCACTTCGTCGCTTCGTGACTTAGGGCACCCAACACTTGGGCTCTCAACCTGCAAACTCCCAAGTTCGTGAGATCTCTCGATCTCTGCCACCTGTCCTCCTCAGATGGACGACTCCTATCCTCTCGCCACTTCGTCTCTTTGCATCCTCGTGCCTCGCGACTTTGAACACCTAATACTTGGGCTTTCACTCTGTGAACTCCTGAGTTCGCGAGATCTCTCGATCTCTAACATGCGTCCTCTTCAATGGACGGTCCCAATCCTCTCACTCCTTCGCCGTTTCGCGTCCTCACGCCTCGTGACTTCGAACACCAATTTCTCAACCCTTCCACTTACAAGCTCCCGAGATGTGATGTGCCACCTGTCTGCTTGCCGACTCCTGTGGCCCCACATCATTCTCGAGTGCCGATATCCCGATATGACGTCAACTAGGCCCCACAACATGGAGCTCTCGCCTCCTCACCACTCGTGAAGTTGAATGACTTCCTCTTCCAACCTCTGGTGCTCGAGTTCCCGATGTGGGTAATCTTGTGACACGCATATGCTCCCAAACGAATGGCCCAAATCCTTGTCGCCATTTCCACTTGCTGTGGCTCCTCCTAGACGTAAATCTCCTCGATGGTCCATATCTCTCTATCGGCCAATCCAATGGCTGTTGTGCTCTCACCAGAGCCTCCTTGTGTTTTCATCCTACCTTGGGAGAATTTCCAAGGTTCCAAAGGCCTCAACCTTTACTTTCTTTTTTCTCTGTGAGCTCCTCGATTTCGAGCCTCACCAATGCGAGTAAAAGTGTTGCCCTTCCTGAGCTTCTCCTCAAATCTTTGGAGATTTGATCTCTACCTCCTGTAGAGTCTTCACGCATATACCACGCTGTCTCTCCTGAGATTCTTTGAACGCTCAGACCCCTTGATGGATTTTATCCTTCTTCTCCTTCAGCTGGAGAATGAAATGGATGCCCTCTTGGCTATCCTTCACCCCAGCAATCTCTAGGTGAGTGCTTCTGGGTATTCAATAACCCTGTGAGAATCCCTTAGTGGACTCTTCCTTCAGCTCCATAACTCAAAGAGTTCTCTTCACCTCTATTCCTACCTACACACTTTCTCTATGCCCTCCTTGCAGAGTATCTTCTCCATAGAACGTTTAGTAGTTCTGGGCTCTCTCTATGCACCCTTTTCACCTGCTCTATACCCTCCTGGCAGAGCCCTCAGAATCCTCAGCGATTCTAGTCTTCATGTCTGAACTCACAACAGAGTTCTTTCTCTATGCACTCCTTTCACTTGTGCTCAATGCCCACCTAGCAGAGCTCTTACAGAATTCCTCAGAGCTTCTGTCTCCTTCAACTCTCAACAGAGTTCCTCCCACTGCACCTTGTACATATGCTCAATGCCCACCTGGCAGAGCTCTACAGAATTCATAGCAGAATTCTGTCTGCAACTGTGTTCCTCATACACAGCCTTGCCTCTAAGGTATTCAACAACCTTGAGGTCTTCTTCTTCTAAGTTGTTGACTTCCACTTCTATGCCTCAGCACATCTTTGTATGAACCCGCAGTGTTCAGAAATGCATCCTCTGTGCACGGCTCTCAGAACCCTCAGCGTTCTGTCACACCCTCCTGGTATGAAGCCTCAAAGACCTTCAACCTGAAGTCACACAAACTCCTGCAGGATGCATCCACATAACATACATTCACAGCATATACAAAGAACACACACATACATGCATATAAGACAGAATAATGCAGGAAAAACTGCTCTGTTATATTAACAATGGAAAATTCTTGTATTTTACAATGGTGTTCCTCAAGCTCTCTCTGGCTCTCTCATACAACCATTCTAACTCAAAATGAGATATGAAAATCTCTTTTACCTGAGGGGCTCTTAGCGCTTCCCTCCAAGTTCACCTACTCTAATAAATTACATTCAATGGGTTGTCTAGTCCAGAATCGTATCTAGATCTCAGCCACTACACACATTAAATGCCTATCTTATCTACAGCCTGGGCAAAGGCATGGCTTTCCTGGCTCACCAGCCTAAACATTTAAATTACATTCATTTCAAATTCAAATGAGGATGTGCCTCCCTTCAACTTTGAATGCATGCGCGCTGACATGGCTGGTTGGCTGGCTGCATGGAGAGATGCTCCTACATCACAATAGTGCAGGCAGTGTAGGACCTGATATACTTGTTGACCTCTTGTCGAAGTTTCGGCCAATAGAAATGTTTCTGTAGCATCGCCACTGTATTCTCGATGCCGAAGTGTCTTTCCACTCAACTGTAGTGGGATTCCCAGATCAACTTTTCTCACTCACTTGATGGAACACAGATATGGCCCAGACAACACAACAACCC
>JZKD02S1777531.1:67088-77178 GCA_000966675.3 Picea glauca
TGCGTAGATAAATTTATTTCAGACAAAAGAATTATTCCATTGCGGGACTGCTCTTTGATTTCTTTGTCACCTTAGGTCTTCCACCAGATGTTAAGATCGTTGGATCCAACATTGACGTTTAGAGGAGAAGATTGCAAACAGTTCCTAGAAAATCATAATAACAAGTTGGACCTCTTGCACTATCTATTGGAAGACCCAATTGTAGTTCTTGAAGATATCACAAGCTTCTAGGTTAGTTCATTTAGAAATCCATTCAGTGAAATTGCCTGGTTGTTTACAAGAATAACGGGACAAGATTCCACAACAACTATTTGTCGGAAGGCTCTTTAAATTTGTATTTGACAGTCAAGGAACAAGCCATTTTTTTATTGGGGCAAGTTAATTTCCCATGAAATTTGTTCCCAATTGTCAATATTCAAAAGGGAAAATAAATTTTATATGTCATCCTACTTAGTTTTTGCGATAGCACATTGCTTCCAGTTTCCATAACTGTCTTTGTCCAAGAATTTGAACTGGGAATTTGACCCAGTAACATTCTGGTACCAGGCCTTGTGGAAGAACAATGCTTCCCACTGTTTTTATGAGGTTTTTAATGGC
Source organism: Picea glauca (assembly GCA_000966675.3). Taxonomy (NCBI): domain Eukaryota; kingdom Viridiplantae; phylum Streptophyta; class Pinopsida; order Pinales; family Pinaceae; genus Picea; species Picea glauca. The sequence goes on from JZKD02S1777531.1 coordinate 67,686, forward strand.
TTCGTGTCTATTTTCAAATTTTTGTTGTTAGGGGAAGATGCTCCCTACATATCTGAATAGGCAACCAGTTTTTTGGATCGGAAGGGGACACTTGAACATTTGGATAATTACACTGTGATAAGGATTTTTGGCTCTAGGAAAAAACCTACTATCCTTCCATGTCACATTACGGACAAAATTTTTGTTTCAGAAGTAGCACGATAATACAACTACTGGTTGCATTTATTCCAAGAGAAGAGAAAAAAAACAATTCATTCCTTTGCCTTGGAAATTCGGGGGCGTCATGTTGAAAAACATCAACAAAATTGAAGAATCTGCAGTGCATTTTGGCAACTTCAACCTGAGATATGTTGAAATCCTAAGAGGATTTGACTTGGATAAATTTTTTTGAAAACATTTGCAAACACTTGGATTTGACAATTGTTTTTTCAAAAAACACCTCTCCGAAAATAGAGACACTAGTGGCAATGCTCTTGCTTCTGATGTCGGTGACCTAGACACACTGCAAAGCAACACTAAATTTTACATGCAACAGGGGAAAGGCCCTAGTAACAAGAGTTTTCAATCGGCGAATAACACTCCAAAAAGTATGAAATCCCGGAGCATCGCTCCAACGGCCCACCACAGCAACAAAGAAACTCAGAGTTCTTCAAATGGAGGAGGAGATAACGACCCTCCTCACTCTAAAATTGATAGTTCTCGCAAGCTTCCTGTAGACAAGAAGAGAAAAAAAAATATGTACCATCACTGTAAGTCTACTGATCGCATCCCACTTTGTTTATCAACCCAGTTATTCCACTCTTTTAAATAGAAATGTCTAGCCAAACACTGATACCTTTCAATATATTGTTTTTGCAGGTATTGCACTCTATTGTCGACCACTTCTTCTTTCTACAGTCTTATTTCTTGTACATATTACTCTTATGGTCCGTGGGAGCCCCAATCCCAGTCTATATGACAAACGCATTTGTAACAGATTTTTATTTTTTGATATATTTCAAATAAAATTGTTTTTTTTATCTCCTTTTAAATTTATGTCCTCAAACATTTTTATCTTTCACCAGTCTATATGGAAAATGCATTTAAATTTCCAGGAACTTGTAACTTATTTAATATATTTCAAACTAAACTTCTTTTTTATCTCCTTTTATATTTGTGTTGTTATAAAAAAAATTCTTCCACTATGCACAAATTCTATTTTGTTATATACTTTCAAAAACTAAATGGGGCTCTACATGCCACGTGTCATTTAATGCATGGATACCACCTATGTTTCATGTTGCTTGCCACATCTTCGCTGCAGTTTCCATCTACCTCTGCTACTTTTTCCTATCCCAATTCAACCCAACAGAGACTACACTGCCACGCAAGCTTGTTCTTTGTGGGTTACATATTTATCTTTGAACTTTTGAGTTTACCTAAATTATTAAATTCATGAACAATTTATTTAGATTTCGTGGAAAAGAAAATTAAAAAATATATTATTATATTCAAATTGGTTAGTTACTATATTATTGTTTGGAGGTATTCCTTTTTATATTGCTCTCATTTTGCATAGAATTTGAGTTAGTAAGAAGTTTTGAATCTACATTAATTAGTGATGAATAATTTATTTGGATTTTGTGGAAAATAAAATTGTAGAATAGGGTATTATGTAGGGATTGATAAGCTTTTATATATATATTTATATTTATGAGTGACATTTTGAGTAAGTAAGATTTGTTTTGAGTGAGTAAGAAGTTTTGAGTGTACATTAATTATCAATGAAAATTTTATTTGGATATTGTAGAAAAGAAAATTAAAGACTAAGTTTCTTGATGTTATTTGTTTTATATGTGAAATAAATGAATAAATTTTTAAAATCAAAAAACATCTTACAATAAAATGATTTAATAGATGTGTTATAATATTTTGATGGTAATTATTGTTCATGTGAATTTATGGATTTGGAGGTATATATTTTAACAAGTTTAAATATACTTTTTATTTTGCAAAGGGAATTTGCAATGATGAAATAATATCATTGTTACCTATAAACTTAAATATTTTCATTTAGAACATATTATTATTTGAATTATTTAAATATAAAAAAACATGCATTTAAAAATGTGAAGGCCTCTTAGAAGAGTAAGATTTGTTGTATGAAACTTAAATATTTTCATTTATAACATATTATTATTTGAATTATTTAAATATAAAAAAACATGCATTTAAAAATGTGAAGGCCTCTTAGAAGAGTAAGATTTGTTGTATGAGAAGAGAAAGTTAATTAAATATGTAACCTTGAAGTGTATGATAAAAGAAACTATTGAAAACATGTTACTTATTCCCTTAGAAGATAGGTATGACTTTCCTCTCCACACAGTTCATAGTTTATGCTATACTTAGAAGGAGAATATGAATAAGCTTGTATTAACAGTCTAACCTTGGAAGATGTTGATAGGAACATGAAAACCTCATACATCAAAGAAGCAAAAGAAACTTATAATTAGTATATAAGAGATAATGGCACCTTTTGATAACACAATGGAACACATAATTAAAGTATCGGCATAATGGAATTATGTTGTTGACGTACCATAAGTGTTTCCCTTAGGCATGATAGTATAAGACTTAGAGGCCTTGCTATGGACATTAAAAGAAGCCATCATATATGAAGTACTATTTAATCACATAATAAGTTAAATTGGCCTATTTATATTTAAGAGTGACATTTTGAGTGAGTGAGAATTTTTTTAGTTTACATTAATTATTGATGAATAATTTATTTTGTGGAAAAGAAAATGAGAAGGGTAAGATTGATAAGTATTGTTTGGAAGTATGTTTTATTATACGAAGATATAGGTATATAGCAATTGAAATGTGTTGATTCGATATTAGTTTTTCTTGGTTTATTTAAATATTAGTAGTTTAATCAAAATTTTAATAAAAATATAGTTTAAAGCATTTTTTTATATTTGATTGGTGGTTCAAATGACTCTGTTATTGCAAAGCCACTGAAATTTTGCATCTCAATCTTAGTTTAAAGCATAGGTTTGCCTCGTAATTTTTCTCCAAATTAGTAATGTTGGAAAGTAATACTGGAAATAAAGTATAGCATTACTTGTAAACAATAAATGTTTTTTTTTCAATGTGATATTTATACTATGAGTTTACATTGATTTTCAATTTCCCTGACAACCTAGTTGTCATGGACGTTGTTTGAGTGGAAATGTCATGGTCATTTGTTGAGTGGAAATTTGGCCGTCTCTGTGATGGACATGGGTATAACATGCAATTTGCATCGATTGTATACATCTTCATTGTTTTACGACATGTATGTTTCATGCAATTTATATATATAGTATACATCTTCATTGTTTTACAACATGTATGTTTACAAAAGTTTCACAAGCTTAACATACTCCAGGTATTTCTCTAATGCTATCTAGTAGCCTTAAGCTCTCCCTTTGTCATAGTTCACACATTGAGTATTACACAAACTTCAGCTCCTGATATGAAGTACTACATTCTGCCATCATTTTTGCTCATGGATCTTCAAGCCCTCGTGTGTGCTCCCTTTTCCGTTAGGCCCCAGTCTCTTAATCGATTCAATGGTAAGGATCGAGCCATATTCAAGATGTGCTGACATTAACTCTCCATGTAGTTTCGCTGGATTTCTTAGTTTTTGTCATCTTCAATTCAATGCTAGCATGTCCGTCTCGAATTCTATGTGGCAAAGGAGTCAACCATTGTGCAACAATAGCAAATGTGAAATGGACGAAAGGGTAAGATAAAGTTGTAGACATCCCATCTATGACACTGATAACTAGAGCCCTATGGGTTAATTTCCAGAATTTATGCATCTTGGATAGCCTTGCAATGAGACCCTTTGCTTGACGGTCTATGAGTTGTCTGCCAACCCCATGGCTATTGAGGCGTCTGACAAATTCACAAGAATCTCATGAGGTACCCCGAGTCCCATGGTTAACTCATTGGGTCGATGTTCTCTAGCTTTTGTTCCTCTAGACATTCGCTGAATAAAGAAATAATTGTGCCATACATATTATATATAAGAGGAGCGGAGGTGGATTTGCATACGGATCATTCACTGCTTATAGGTAAACTCAATACCCTGGTATGGGATCCCACTCTGGAATAGGATCTTAGTAAACAATATCAACTAATTCAACCACTTCTTTCGGTGTTGCTACCTCCTCTCCTGATATATCTTCTTACACTATATCAGTAGCTCTTAGTAGATCCAAACAAAGGTAGTGAAAAATGGATGGGGAAGAAGACGAGGAGGAGGAGGCAGCTAGACCATCATTCGTCCTCTATCAAACAGGGCTCGTCTCACCTTCAATGGGCATAATTCGATTCAAACTCGGGTTTAAGAGAAAAGAAAGCAGTAATGAATACTATTAATGCAGAGCACTATAACATGCCATAGCAATCATTTTGAAAAATAGCCATTATTGACTCGATCGCATGCCTGTCTGTATGTCTCTATAGAGCTCTCAGCCTAATTAGTTACAACTAGAAGTTGTCAGATACCATTTTTTTTTTCTATGCAAATATCTGACACACATCGGTTCTTGTTCTCTTTATTATATGCTCTCCAGTATCGACCAAGGAAACCGAATCACCCCCTACTAGCCTCAACATAGGGGCTTGAGCATTCTATAGAGAATTTTTCAAATTGCTGCAAGGAAATGATCAATAGTGATGCATCATATTTTTTTTGTTAAGACCATAGACCTCAGATTCAATACAGATCAACGCCATTAATGGATGGCCTCCTTCGCAAATCAAACTTGACCCAATCTAATAGAAAGCACCATTAGAGAATGTTGCCCAAGAAGAAAAGTTCATGATAGCACCAGGATTAGAGTTGGATGAGAGATAATTACAGAGTTGAACTAAATCAAGGTCAATCGCAGGTGCTATCCCCGCCTTAGCTAATGATGGTTAAACGGTAGCTATATGAATCTTCAGGTTATAGGTCCATTCATTCTGAATATTAACTTGGAACTGGGTCAACCACTACTATTGTTGGAATTGACTTTGTAATCGTTGATGCTGGGAATATGACTTGCTCGGGGGAAGACAGACGAGGATGAGTGTTATGCATGGAGACTATCTGGTGATGCATGGAGATCATGTGGAGTGGCCAACATGCATGTAAACCAGATGTAAACCAGGTGAAATGGCCACGGATACTTGCATGTAAATTCACAACAAATTATTAATAATAGCATATGCCTGAAAAAATGTAATCATTTGAAAAAGTAATAAAGTCGATAAACCATATTAAAAACTGCTACAGCTATTATTTTATTATACCCGCATAGTGACAGGTATACACTGGCATGCAACCTTGTTCTTTATGTGATGAATAATTTATTTTATGGAGAAACAAATGAAAGGGGTAAGATTAATTTATTTTATGGAAAAACAAATGAAAGGGGTAAGATTGATACGTACTGTTTGGAAGGATGTCTCATTCTTTATGGGTTTCATATTTACTTTTGAGTTACTATGAAGTTTTTAGAGTACATTAATTATTGATGAATAACTTATTTGGATTTTGTGGAAAAGAAAATTGTAAAATAGGTTATTATGTTGCAATTGGTAAGTTATTATATTTGTTTGGAAGTTTGCATTGTTTTTTTACGAATTGCATAAATTGTATGTTGACTTCTTTTTTATATTTATGAGTGACATTTAGAGTTAGTAAGAAGTTTAGAGTGTATATTAATTATTGATGAAGAATTTTTTTGGATTTTGAGGAAAAGAAAATTAAAGACTAAATTTCTTAATATTAATGTTATTTTACTATATTTGTGTTTGGAAGTCTACTTTATTTTTTTTTGAGTTCCGTGAATTGTATGTTGAATTTTTTTTATATTTATGAGTGACATCTAAGAAGTTTTAAGTGTTCATTAATTATTGATGAAGAATTTATTTGGATATGGTGGAAAAGAAAATTAAAGACTATGTTTATGTTTCTTGATGTTAATGCTATTTGTTTTATATTGTTTTATATGTGAAATAAGTGAACAAAGTTTTGAAACCAAGGAACATCTTACAATAAAATGATTTAATAAATGTGTGATAACATTTTTATGGTAATTATTGTTTTTGTAAATTTATGGATTTGGAGGTGTATACTTGTATAAGTTTAAATACACTTTTTATTTTGCAAAGGGAATTTACAATGATGAAATAACATCATTGTTACTTTTAAATTTATATGTTTGCATTTGGAATATATTATATTTGAATTCTTTAAACATAGAAAGACATGTATTTAAAAATTCGAAGGCCTTTTAGAAGAATAAGACTTATTCTTTGAGAAGATAAGAGACAGTTAATGATATATGAAACTTAGTGATAATAAAGATCTTTTTTCGAGAACGTCGCCTTTTGAAGAGGGGAAGAATAGTAAATAATGAATGGTTGAGTGGGAGTAGAATGATCTAATTTATAAAAATGTATAGTATTAATTGTTATTGTAACATACCCTGGTCCAACTAAGAAACATTATGAGAAGAATACCAATTAAAATTAATATTTTCTACTTAATAATTTACTATATTGTACCATCTACAAATTACACTTATATTTAACCATTTGATTGATATCGTAGTTGTAAAAGAATCTAACAACATATATTAAAAACATGAATTCATCCAGTAAGCACACAACAATCACATAACATTCATGTAAATCATTTGTACAGTGGGATAAACATAATAACATAACAGATAACTTATGTTTTAATAGTTAACCAATTGACTATGTACGAAAGATGGACCTCCCAACCATAGGTGTTGTTGTTCATTTTCTCACAAAAACAGGCCACCCCTAAGCTGAGGCTCCGAGTTCATAAGGCTATGTGACCCTCTTGGTTGTCCACTCACCACACACATAGCATAAAACCTAGCTTCTACTCCCACATTAGCTCCAATCCTCCACGTCTCTTCCCCACAACCTGAACAACCCAAGGAATGTACCCCCTTCACTGCTCACAGTCCCTCAAGTTGTACCATTCATTTATCAGGAGCTCTAATGCAATCAATTGGGAAGGAAGCTCTCAATTGGGGACTCCAAGAACTCTTAGTTACTTTAGGAGTGTTCACAACATCCTTCCCAAGGATCTTGAACCATTTCCTCAACAAGAAAATGCACTACGGACTTACAGTCCATTTTACAAGCACACAATTCTCTTTCTCAACACAAAATGTAGCCAAACTATGGTTGTCTTCAATCACAACATGGTTGGTTCTCTTTCAAGCACTCATCTCATCTCTTGTTGTCTAAAATTTGTATGTAAAAGCTTAACTCCTTCTACATATGAATTCCCTTCTCTTTCCCTTGCTTTCTTGACTCACACTCTTCCCAAAGATGATTGTACTTCAACCGCATGCTCCCAATAAATTTTGGATGTGACTCCTCACACCCACCCTCTTACATGAGTTTAATGATTGGATTTTAGAACACTCAACAACAAATAGATGGTTTATACACAATGATAGTAAAATTTAGGAATGAGGGTTGGATTAATACCCATGGACATTTCCCCTTTGGACCCCTCTCTCTCTTGTGGAATCATATCTCCCCACCATTTTCGCCCCTCTCGTATCACATCCAATGATGATCATCTTTATTAATCATTTCAATGTTCATAATACATAGTTTGTCCCTCAGCCATGTCAATCATTATGGGCCCTTTTTCCCAAACATATTGACTCACATAGTTTATGATGTTCTTCTAACATACTTTTAAAAGCAAAACAAGAAACTTGACATCTTATTGCGAATTTTTTAATGCTACATTTTTATACTTTTAGAGGTCAAATTGAATGTTGTTAGCTCCATGATGCTTGGTGACCTTAAAAAACATATCTAATCCAATTGTTACCTTTATTTAGGTCATTATGCATGTATTCCTAGTTTGGCCTAAAGTGGGTCCCACCACATTTTCATACTTATGTAGCCCTAAATTGTATTTTTTTCAACTCCAATATGATCAGTGACCTTATAAACCTTATCTAAGCCATTCATGGCACTTGGATTCCTTATTTGAATTTAGAAACCTTATCTAAGCCATTCATGGCACTTGAATTCCTTATTTGACTTGAAAACACAATTTCACCCTAAGTGGACCCCATAAGCAAAAACAACTTATCATACTTTTGCAACTCTCAATTGGGTGTTGTCACCTCCTACATGATTAGTGACCCCAATAAATATGTTTGATCTATTTCTTTCATTCAAATATATCATTTAACTAATTTGCAAGCTTTGGCCTAACGTGAGCCCCATGGGAAAAAGGGTTAATTTCATGTAGTGAGCCTTTTTAAGCAACAACATTGGCTCCTTCTATGAGATGGCTCATCCTTTCGAGTTTCCAAGAGCTAGACTCTAGGATGAGTAAATTGATGTTTCCTTAATCCATTAGGCTATGGAGTCAAAATTGAGCTATGGTGTAATATTTCGTACTTTGAGCTAAAATAATAAATAATTGGTCTCAAAATAATAAATAGATAATAACAATTATGGTAAAAATGATAATGACAACATGATAATAAAACAACTGGCAAATTATAAAAGAAGAATTCAAGGTAAAAAAATGGAAATTACTAAAAAGGGATCAACGAAAAAGTTAAACCAAGAAAGGTTAACAACTACATGATTAATTACTTGATGACAAGTGGAACATATGCATCGTGCTTCTTGTAAGGATGGACATGAAGAATTATATTTAATGAATGTGGAGAAAGGAGTGGAGGATCTTTTGCTTGGGCAATCTTGATATGAAATTATTAGAAGTTGCCATAGGTAGTTGATTGAAGGCTTGGAGGCTCTCAAATGTATTGACTGAGGGATTAGTTGGGAGGAAATTCACCCCCCTGACATGGTTGTGGTTATTGATTATGACTTGGCTAGAGTCGATAGCAAGAGCTCAATAGTTCTTCTTTCACCGACATTGTAAGTCAATTATCCTTGAATATTTCACATATGACTCTCAAAACTTGTTACATTGCATTGATTATGCAACTAGAAATAAAAATGTTATTTAGTGTGGTTGATTTATGTGTATTATTTTTTTTTACTAAAATCTAGTTGCATGTAACCAGCTATGAGAATCCATCCTTATTTTGTTGTCACATATTATGAAGAAATTTAGTAGATATCTTGTTGGTGCTACTAAAAAAAACATAGGTGAACAAAATTTAATGCTAAAAGTTAGCATCTAACTAGAAAAAATGATAAAAACTACCTACACATATTGTTCAAAATTTCCCCCGAGCAACATTTTGAGAAGGTACATTGACATATTGATGAATTCCTGACATTTTTTCAAGGAAAAAGAAAAAGAAAATATTATATTACTAAATAATAACCTTAGATTCATTTATTGCCTAAACTGTTGTAAAATTATTTCATATTTATATTTCCTATTACAAAATTATAATCTAAATTTCAATATTTTCTCTTAAAAAAA
>JZKD02S1777542.1:97814-111197 GCA_000966675.3 Picea glauca
GCTCCAAGTGGCCGCGTTGGCTGGGGCCGTGGATGTTTCCCCGTAGGGGTTTTACCACGTGAAAACATCGGTGTGTTGATCTTTGATATGGTTATGTGAGTGGTTACTGAAGGTTCTTGTCCTCTATTGGAATACCTGTGCTGTCGAACAAGTGGTGCTCCTGTTCCCCCATAGATCCGTATGTAAGTGTAGTATTTATTCATGTACCAATACTTGATATCTCTCAAACCTTTGAGAGATCCATGAGATATTTTGTGTGGGAAGAGAAAAAAAAATTCCTTATCCAAGGGAGAAAGGAAGTAGTCACATATGTCATATAAATACTTCTTGAAATTGACCTCCCATAGTTGAGAACAATAGGAGTGGATTGGGCTATTTTCTGGAGTCCATGCCCAAGGTTGGGAACCATTTTTTTTCACATACATCACCTATAATATAAGAAGACATGTAGAAGCCATGATTTTTCATTCTCTTGGGATCCTGGCTATGTTGTGCGATGTTGAATGAGAGAATGGTTTCCCAATTGAAGTCTTGGCCATTCTGGGCTACCCTGTAAGCCACGAGGAACCATTCCATCCTGAAATAGGTGCTAGTATCGTTTCCATAGAGCCTACAGATAATGGTATTTATCACCCTATAGGGTATTTTGAGATATCACATTGGGATATATATTTCACCTTTTTTCACCAACCACTCTTCATCATAAAACCATTCTTCCATGAGGGTATCAAAGTATTCATGTTCTACTCTAAATTGCTAGAGAAAAGACTCATTCTGGGACACTGTAGGTTCTGGAGTTCGATACCTTGCTATGGTATATTTTTGTTTGAGTGAGGCGATATAGAGACATGAATAATTTACTATCAACAACGTATATTTCTGCAGATACTCTAAGCACCATTTAGTTGCGTCATTGTATGGAAACAAATTTGGGTGAGAGACTATAGTATTTATCCTGATCTTTCAGATATTCCTGAATGAATCAATGTATGGATCATTGGATGGGGAACTTTCATTCTCAAACATGTCCAGGATCTTGGCGTAGATGAGGTAGTGACACATTCCTTCATGGTTTTTGGTGTCATGAATGTTATATGAATATGGAATCGAAGCTAGAAATTACATTCTAGAGGTATGGATTTTTCCCTTTCTAATGATCATCTTGGAAATTTTGTCACCTATGCAAACAAAAAATTTGAAAGTTAATAGAGTCATCTTAGAGGTTGAAAAACCAGTACTAGAATGATTTATATCATACTCACTTAGAGAACAATACCGATGATTAATCAAACTAAGATATTAGAAAAACACATACAAAATTTTCGATTTACTTAGTAAGCAAGTGAAAAGAAACTTGTGTCTCGATGATTTTAAAATGTTTCACCAATTCCCCCCAAACCAAAACGTAATGAATGAGAAAGGTGTTATACATATTGGAACCAATCAAATGAGTACACTTCATAGCAAATGAAATCATGGGTGGTTGGCAGTTATAACCGTTAACACGTGGGAGAATTTCAAAAATCAGAGAAACTGAATAATCGTTGTCGTCGAAAGTTGATGGAGATAAGAGGTGTAGATAAAGGAGATATACAACCTCCAATGATGATAACATGTGATTAGTTTCTTAATTTTAATTACTTAGTTTAATATTGACCGAAAAATGCTTTTAACGTTCATTTATCTGACCTTTAGATGCTAATTCTTCCTTCATGAATGTTGACGAGACATCGAGATAGCCATAGGGGACCATTATTTTTCTAATCCTGAGATCAATGGTGGTGGGGTAATCGGAGATGACCCAATTCAAGTAGTCCATAGGATGAGTGATGCTTAATTTCTAGAGAGTATAAGAAATGTCGTCATCGACAGGTAATGTAGGTAAGAGAAAGTGTCAAAATAAAATTATTACGATGAAAAGATTCCATCATAGAGTGTTAACCAATGTTACTTTTCCACATTGAGGGGAAGGAAAATTATGAATTGGTCAATGTATGTGCCCCACATGAAAGGTAATGATAAGGTGTCACTTGGAAAAAAGGTTCAATGATGTCATTTGGTGTATGAGTAGGAGAGAGAAAGGGTGTTTCATCGTCGAAAAGTATGGGAAGGTGAGTGAGGATGATGGAGAATTTTTAATTTATGATGACGACAATACAAAGTGTCATCATTGGTGAAATATGAATATGGGTTAAAGTGAGAAACATTTGGTAGAGGCCCACTGATGAAAAGGCATGGAGGAAGTGGTGTCAAAGGTGGGTGAAAGACATAACTTTGGGTCCTAAAGTCCAGGCATATAGATGAATGTTTAAGAGCGATGTCTCATGAAAAAAGAAGAGTGTTCCTCCCCATACTAAGATTGAGAAATTAAGTGGGGGGTGGGTTTTTGTTTCGTCACAACAAATGGAGACTTAATGGGAGAAAACAATTATCTATGAGATTAAAAGAAAAGAATGAAACCCTTGTTGAGTGCTCAACACACCTTAAAAGATTTTATGAATTTTTTTTCTCTTTTGGGTACCACTTGTTTTCTTTTTTTATGATTTCTAAATTGAGTCCATTGTGGAGGGATTGTTGATTTCGTTTTCATGTCTCATCATCAACCAAGTTGGATTTATTTGAACCTGTCAAAGTGAAACCTTTGTGTCTAAAAAGAACTTGGTGTTTTAGCTAAGAATCTATAGCTAAAACTGTGACCCATGTGCTTATGTCCAACATTGACAAAATTTGAGAAAGTAAAAATGACTGCATAGTGACAATAATCATCAATCGTCGATGTACCATCGACATCAGTAAAAAAAGAAGTATATTTACACTAGTTGTTCGTAAAGAAGATTTAGGAAGTGGTTGATTTCCCATTGACATCGACGAAACATGAGAGGCTAAACATTGACATGGGCCATGATGAACCTTCGATAGCCGATTACTGATGTATTTGTTTGGGGTTAGTGAAATATCAAAGAGTTAAATCATGGAAAATTTTTGCATTGACACATCGCTGATCACCGATCCCCGATGCATTTTCAACATCGATAAGTTTCAAGGGGAGTAATCTAAGAATTCTTGTTTAAACTTATCGTTGATCGTCGATCCTTGATACTTTTTTGGCATCATAAGGGTAAGACCTATTTTTAAACACTTATCTAATGAAAATCCCCAATTCTGAATAACATGATTAAATGAAGACGCCAATATCAAATGCCATGTGTATTTTCCACTTAGGCATTTCGTACGGCCTGGTTTCATCCCGAGTCACCTTAGGTTTCCCGGTCTCCTAGTCACACTTCCAAGTCTACATTTCCACATAAGCGTTGTACGGTAAGATGGATAGACATCAGAGTTTTTTCCAAGAGATAAAAATGAACATTGTCTAAGAAAAGAGCTGAGTCTAGATCCACCCGTTAAATTAGTGGAAAGATGGAACGTTTTAAACAAAAAATAAGATCAGATTCTTCCATTTAATAGGACAATTAATGTTTCACTCTGCATATGTTTCTACCCCATGCACCGATTTAACAATGATAATTTGAAATAGTCGATGAATCAAATTATAGCTCGTTCCTATGCCGCCAACCTACAACTTCATTTAATCTTGAACATAATGAGGATCTAGCGAGAGATTTTGTAGAACCACACTCACACCCAAAATTGAAGAAATGATGTGACTGGGTATGTATTCTCTCCTTTTAAAATCACCAAGACAACTTCGAACACCTACATTGTGCACACAAGTTTCTCATTTTCAGAGCAGTCGAAGAAGCAAAGACAGTGTCTCAAGAGTTGTGTTTGATCCTCAGAAATTTAAAAAAAGATAGCTTAAGCTAGTGCAAAGCCAACGACCAGACGCTCGCCGAGGGAACCAAAATTGAAGGAAGAAAATATTGGTGAAGTATCTTCTCCCAACACTATGAGGTAGTTGGAATTTTCTCCCAGAGTGGAACCAATCATCAAAACATAAACTAAGAAGGCATTTACTTAACCCCCCACTTTTGGTGATACAAAAGAAACCATTGGATCAAATATGATGCTCCCACAATGGGGAGATTTGTTCAAAAAAAGTAATCGGGAATATTAGCCAAATTGTATCCCGCACATTGACCTAGCTATACGGGTGCTCAATGACTAGGTTTTTTTGAATATTCAATGGTCATGCTTGCATGTGGTAGCATGCCATACCCCAATATTTCCCTACATTGAGACTCTGGTTTGGATAATCGATCATGATGTTGTGCAAAGGTTCCTAATAAATGATGAGAATGGTGAATGTGAAAGATTGTTTCTCTCAAAAGAAGTCCATAAATATTACAATATCAAGGACCCAAAGGAGTGGTTGAACACTAATTTCATGTTAAATTTCTATGAATTCGACGACAACAGTCGATTGATGGTCTCCTGGTGGAAGGAGCACAAGAAATTCACAAATCGGAGCAATGAATGGTATGGGACAATGAATCTAAAGGAGCCATATATCTACTTAATGGCTTTAATTTTACAATTATATGGGGAAAAATACTGTGCTATGTTCTTGGAGGCATGGATTCCCCTGGAATACACTGTGGGTATTTATGGGAGTATCTTCAACTTGGGAGAAATCATCTTCAAGAAATTGAGCACCAATATATTGTAGGCTCATACACCGAAGGACAGAGAGGCGTTCGTTGTTCACATGGATTCTTATTTGCTAAACGTTATATGCGTAAGGAATGTCTTTGCTAGCATGAATCTGAGCTGTCACATCGCAAAGCTACCTGTACATGTCTACTTCAGTATCCTGTGGGAAAATAGGTACAATAAATTGTATGCTCTCATTTGTGATGAATTGATAGCTCGGGTGTATTTCATTATTTAAAAAAAATAATTTCCAATACTCTCTCTAGTGGCCAAGAAAATGATTTTGAAAGTAGGCCACTATTACCTAGATGAAACCACAACCTATATCAGTTTGTTTGGGGCCACCGATGCACCACATTTTCTCCCTGCTCACGTCCCAGAGTGGATCATCATAGGAGAAATATATTACCAAACCATCCTATAGGGTTATAATGTCAATTTGGTTAAGGAAAATAAACGAGCATTCATACCCAATGATTTCCATGTAGGTTTTTCATAGTGAAGGACACTACTCAAGCTAAATAAGAGGGTTTGAGTAAGCTAGAATATAGGTTCCCAAAAATCCAGTTTCGCAAGCATGACCTTAAAGGCCTAGTTCTCCAATATGCATCACAAGTCTCTTCCTACTAGACATATGCATATCATAATTTTGACGACATGATTTTTACATAATGTGTTGAGGACTGGGAGGAGGTAATATAGAGAAAATCTAACCTGAACATAATTAGGTTCAAAGTTATGAGTATGGATGAGCAATTCAAAATGAAAGAACATACGGTTCAAGAATATCTCAGGGTTAGAGAAGAAAATAAAGAAGCAAAACTCACAAAGTAATAAAGGAGGGGGTTGTTGTTACTAGAAGTAGCCCAAAGAATCATAGAGAATCCAGAGAATGATCCTCAACTAGAAAAAATGATGAGGATCACCCTGACCTACCTAATCACAATCAGAGAGGATGTAAATGGATCAGAGTCAACACAACTTGAGGAAACCACCAGTCTGGAAAATTCCAGAGTTCCATCACCATAGGACAGATCTTCAGTAATCATTCCAAACCAGTATGAGATTCCAAGAACACCAGGTGTAACAAGGGTTCTTAATACCCTATTTTTTCTAATAATCATCTATGATGATAAAGAGAGCTCATAGGTCTCACTTATAACTCTGATACCAATTACAGAGGAGAAATAACCATGGGGAAATTTTTCTCCAAGTCCCAATGCATCCATTCCAAACACTTTGTAGGGAGACCATGAGGCCGAAAGTATATTAGACACTGAAATTATTGACCTATCGGGGAGCCTGAAAGATGAGTCGGGTTCATATGGACAAAAAGAGGAATTGCAACAACCAAGGATCGACACCTCAACCTTGATTACCAAGTAAGTATTGGGCATGTCATCGACTGTTCAATTTTGGCTGATAACTCACCAACTGAACACCAGATGGAGGTCGATCCATTGGAATAGATGGAAAAATTACAATAACTCATCCTAGAGAAAATGCATACAGAAGGAAGTTTGGGAAACACTTTGATTTGGGGAGAACAAAAAATCCTTGAGCCTATTAATGAGGTCGCTAATATAAAGGAAATATCTTATGACATGAAGAGGAAATATATCATGAGGATTACCACAAATAAAATAAGACTCATGATGGATAGCTTGATTCTCATCACCACAGGGGAGAAGCGAATTAAAACGGAACACACGAATACATATGAGTTCACTAGTGCATGGATGGCTATCACTGATGCCATGTTGGATTGATAAAATATAGATGAAAAGGAACTAGCCGCCACACTGAAGGAGCTATACCATATGCTCCACTTGGAAAAATATTACCAAGACTCAATGAAGGCCACAATTTTTCTAGAGAGTGAGTTCCAAGATGCATATGAAAAGTTCACAAGAAAAAGACATCTCTTCACTACATGTGTAGCCGATTATCAAGAAGATACCCTTATGGAACTAGAAAAATGTAAGGACGTGAAGAGATGGTATGAAAAATAATACCAAGTTGTATAACGAATTGACTACATCGACGCAGTACATAAGGGCCAAGAGGTAGAGGAGCATGGAATTCGAGTGATGATGGATATCAACATATCCCAGATCACAAAAGAAACCAAATCTTGGGTAAGTATGGCCCAAGAACCTTAATGAGAAATAGATAAGAGGTGGGCCAAGTGTGAAATAATATGGGAAAAGTTCAATTGGGAGATGAAATACATTGGCCTCCCAGAGTTCAGCTCACCCAAATACTTTGTCAACTTGCATGACATAATCAAATTACATGTAGAATAGGACTCAACATGGGCAGTGGATATCACACAAGTGGAAAGAATTACACTGGTTCAAATACACAAGTTTATGGAACATCCAATCAAGGATCGTGTAGTTCTGCAATGTTTAAGTGCCAAAGTCGCCAAATATTGAGAATGAGCAATAGAAGTGAAGGAAACCCTTTCATCCTAGATGGACCAACACATATTCATGTATGCTAACACATGCAAGGATCTCTTGGTAAAGTGGTCAAAATATGAGAAGAGTCATCCACTCCAGTAGAGCCACGAGATGATTTCCAAAGAACAAAGAGATCAAGTGCCACATAGAAATATTTTGTTTTACTTAACACAAACTTGTAGAAGCTATTTTTAGTTAGTGATTCTTTATAAATAAGGGGATTGACATTTTAGAAAGGGTTCATGGTTTTGGGAAAATACCATCTTTTTTAGAATTGTAAATAATTATTTTTGAGCAACCTTAATTGAGAAGTTTTGTTTAGAACTAGAGACAATTTTTTTAATTTTTTTTATCAAAGGCGTTATGTGATTTGATTGAGGAACTACTTCCAACTTTTATTTAAGTAGTTTATTTTGTAACGAGTAAAATTTTATGAATCTATTTATAAGATATATGTTTCAATATTTTAGCATTTAGTTCTTTCTTAATGATGAAAATAAAATCATTGTGTTGATGTGTGATTGGTGGTAGAGGTAAGGAAACTATTTTTATTTCACTCATCTTATTGCATGCATATTTTCTTTCAATAATTGTATCTCAGTCATTGTTGAAATACCAACATGTTAATATATTATTACTAGACTTGTGATAGGTGTGAATATCGTTGTCTACATGCTAGAGAACGAGAGTTACCCTTGGCTCAACCTTCTTCAGTAGTTAAGAATCCCTTCGATCAGTTGGTTTATACCATCACACCTCACTCTATCAGACTCGTATAATAAAATAAAATAAAAAATAAAACATTTAATCTGAAGGAAGAAATTTCACAGAAAGATATCCTATCAATCACTAAGTAAATCCCATCGATAAATTACCTAGATCGAAATATCTGGAGAACCATTCCACCCATCAAATGGTACAGAGTCTAATTGGGACTATAAGGTGGGTTTGGTTCTTGTTGTTGAGTTAAATGGATCTTGGACCCCTCAACATAATTGGTGCTAGAAATAGGGCCTGATGAATGAATGGCTAACAATATTTCTGATAATATATTTCTCATAGCCTATAGATTCAAAACATCCCACATGCATGTCTATTCATTCTCAAGAAAACCCACATACATAGACTAATCTTGAAACGAGTAACTCACCCCAACATGAATAAGTAGAACACCTTTTCCCTGAAATACCTTATGCTCTTCCCCACGAGGATTTGAACTAGTTTAGAAGAATCATAAGAGATTACGCTCGACAAATTGGATCATTACCCTTAGCCCCATTACTTCCTCGTAGAAATCAAGTAAGAAGACTAGTTGTTGATACCCATGACAAGGTTTTTGTTCACATAGTAGAATACTTGGTATCTTTTTCCTTCACTGAGATCGAACAACCCCTTAATCTTATCCTCAAAACACCAGTTGGTAGCTACTTTGAGCCTGATGATTTTGAATCTGACGAGGAAGGGTTTAACTCGAATTTCTTAGCTTCAGAATTAGATGAAATGGAAGATAATAATGATAATAATGAAGAAAGGGGTAATCCACATCAAAATATTCAACCTTGGTTGGCCAGAGATGATCTAGAAATTCCAAGATAGGTACATAACCTCCTTCGACACCCAGAAAAATTACTTCCCAAATTCGACCATGAAACCTATGGATTCTCTGAAGACGATATTAAAAAAATCATACTAGCTATAAGACTGATGAACATACAACATGAGAACATAGTGTGTAGGATTTTTCCCTATAAATTTGAGAATTCATCCTTGATTCAATATTTTAACTTTCCTCTAGGGTCCATAACTAGTTGGACAAAGTTTCAAAAACATTTCTCAGACAAATTTGTAGAAAAAACCACCACAGGAGATTTAATGGATGAATTATCCGTTGCCTCCACGAGTTCAAAAGAAAAGGTTAAAGATTTCAATCAATGGTTTACCACTATCCTGAATAAATTTCAATTCGAACCTAAACCTACTCAGGAGTTGCAAGTTGAGGTATATGTTAATTCTCCCCTTGCTTCCATTTCCATGTTTGTGAAAAGGGATGCCAAACATACCCTAGCTAGAACTTTTGAGGAAGCCAAAATGATTGAATTCCAACTGAAGGGATGCAAAGAGGGCCATGTCTCACTCTTTAAGAAGCAAGTTCAATCTCCACCTAGGAGAGGAATTTTTTTAACTAGACCCCAGGGGAAAAAACTAGAACAAGGTTCTGAAAGGGGAAGTGGGTACATAAAATACCTATAATGGATGATAAAGAAACTATTGAATGAAATTGTAGACATGAAAAGAATTTTTGGGGAAGGAAACTATGGTCAAAGGCCCTATAAACCTTTTTTTTAAAAGAAACCCACATTTAAAAGTGATTGAACCTCCCCCAACCAACTTAAACATCAACCTAGGTAATTTAGCATCAGACTCTTTTTGTACATACCATCAAGAGAAACCTTTTGAAAGAGACTGTCCCCAATGGGTGCATTCTATGAATTTAATGGCCAACCAGTTTATAGATGAAGTTTCTCTTACCAAAAAATGAAGCGACTCAATGGTGAACATATTTGATTGAGAGGAAGTTGATATGTTGGGAGAAACAACCATGTTATTATGGGATCCTGACTTTTCGATGCCTCTGGAGGATGTATTTGAAGTTTAGGAACCACCCACTAAGGTTTTTGTGGTGCAAACACGAAGTAAGGGTCAACTGGTCTCAAATGAACTTATCACTGTCCAATATTTGAGAGGAAAACAAACAACCGATCACTCAAAAGAAACTTTGTATCCCAAAGAAATCCTATAAACATACATACACAGGAGTCAGCCAAGATGGAGTAAAACATAGTAGAATAATTAAAGAAGTTGAAGGATAATGTGTCGGTCATGAACATATGTAGAATTCCCCAACAAAATGAATTTTTGTTACAGGCCTTAAGGTCAATAAAATCCCCTATAAAAAGCATTGACCTAGATGAGGCCCCATCTCCCACAGATCTAAAGAACAAACCAAATATGAACTCTTTCTCTATAGACAAAGAGGAAATATGTTTTTCCCACCTTTCCTTTTAATGTTTGAAGTCTTCAATAGAAACCTACATAATTGTTTAGCTAATTCAGGGGAATGCTCCAATGTCATGCCATTGTCAATCTACAAGAAATTCAATGCAATTCCTTTCAAAAGTGATAAACACGTTATAAAACTAGACATAACTCAGGTAAAATTTATTGGGGAACTTAAGGATTTCATGATCAGAATGGATACACACCCAAAATTTGTTCAATTAATTGTTATCATTGTAGTAGATATCCCAAATTCTTATGGACTTCTACTTAGTCAAGATTGGTCCGAGAAATTGAATGGATACTTTAGCATGGACTAATCTCACCTCTAGTTGCCACTAAAGGGACATACCAACATGAATAGGATTGATAGGGAAAGATATATCAAACATACTGTCACCGATTTAGAAGCCTTCAACTAACCCTCATCGACATATTTCCACATGCTAGGAAACTACTGCTGTGATTGTTATTTCAGAAATTTCACTCCTCTCTCTTCTAATGTACCTCTCACTCAAACCTCTAAAATGAAATTTCAAGTGAATCTACTCACAACAACAAAAGAAATCATCTTTTGTGAATAACCTCTATTGGAAACAACAGACAAGGTGTACGGAGATGAGAAAATAACTAGGCCTAAATAAGTTGTTAAATTTCGCTCACAAGTTTGGACATTGTACTTTGATGGATCTAAATCACAAGAAGGGTCGGGTGAAGGATGTATCTTCATTGACCCAAAGGGGAAGAAGAATTTCCTATCCTGCACACTAGAATTTCAATGCACCAATAACATTGTTGAGTATGAATCTAGTCCAGGGACTAAATAAATCCATAGACTTAAACATTAAAGAACTAAAAAAAATTGAGGACTCTGAAATTATTGCTAGGCAAGTGAAGAATATTGTACATTTAAATTCACCCCACTGAATGAATTACCAACAAGAGGTGCATATACTAATATAACATTTTGAGGCCTTTAATATTATTGTTCTTCCCAAGACAAAGAATACTCTTGTTGATTCCCTAGCCATTGCAGCCTAGAGGTTATCCCCTTTAGAAAACTATGAAGCCTCTAGGTTCATTTTGGTACTACTCTACAAACCATCAGTACCCAACAATATTTCTAATTGGAAGGATTTTGAAGGAGATGAAAATATTGTAGATTTTCTAACCAATCAAGATAATTTTAAATATCTTGCTATTGATGATGAGGTATTCCAAGAGAAACTAGAAGAAACCAATTTCCACAAATAGAAGGGAGGAACAGATCACTCGAATAATAAACCAAGGTTTCACACGATACCAAAAGGGGTAGCCAATTTGGAGAACCTTTTTGACCTGAGGGAAATATATAAAGGGTCAAAGAACACAAAGACTATAAACCTAAGAACCCCGGGAAACCCTAAGAATGTAAATATAGGTAAAATAGTGTCTAAAGAAGACAAGAATGATTATCTCAAAAAATTTAGAGAATATCATGATGTATTTGCATGGCCCTACTGAGAATTGAAAACTTATGAAACTCACATTATTCAACCCAAAATATTGTGAAAATCTAGAGTAAAACCCTTCCAACAAAAGCTCAAGAAGTACCATCCATCTCTGGAATCCATCATGTATCAAGAGTTAAATAAATTACGCGATGATAAGATCATATTTCAGGTTAGACACTTTGCTTGGGTAGCAAATTTGGTTCATGTTAGGAAAAATTCTGGGGAGGTCCGCCTGTGTGTAGATTTCAGAAACCTTAACATAGAAAGAAAATGATATCTACCTAGTCCCACCCATGGAACAACTCTTGCATACCATGTCTGGTTCTGAAATTTCCTCCCTTCTAGATAGTTTCTCAGGTTATAACCATGTTCTAGTTTCATAGGAAGACTAGTTGAAAACTACCTTCTGAACCGAGTGGGGAACTTTTGCTTATAAACACGTGCCCTTTGGGTTGAATAATGCAGGAGAAACCTTCCAAAGGGCCATGTATGTAGCTTTTTGAGGATTGGTCAACAAATGTGTAGTAGTATATTTGGGCGATGTGACTATGTATTCAAAGAAAAAAAAATACCACATCCAACATCTACCCCAAATTATCGAAAGGTGTAGGAAATATGGAATATATTTAAACCCTAAGAAAACTATCTATGGCATCGAGGAAGGGAAACTACTAGGTCATATTATATCTCAAGCAAGAATTTGTATAGATATAGAACAAATAAATGAAATAGCTCAGTTTCCATTACCCCATAACAAAACGTCTATGCAATCCTTCTTTGGGAAAATTAATTTTTTGAGAAAGTTCACGCTCAATTTCACTGAAACTATCAAACCCTTACAAAAAATGATCCACAAGGATGTAGATTTTAAGTGGGATGACGAGAAAAAATATGCTTTCATCAATATCAATACTGCAATATCTCAATCTCTGATGCTGTGAAGTCCCGACTTTAGTAAATATGTATTCCTCTATAATTTTTCCTTCAACCAATCCTTAATTGTTGTATTGACCTAGACGGATGATGAAAACAATGAGGCATCGATATCATTTATGAGCACTAATATCCAAGGAACCTAATTTAATTACCTTTCTATAGACAAACAAGCTTATGTAGTGTACAAAGCAGTAAAACATTTCAAATCTTACATCATAAAAAATCACACCAAATTCATTGTGCCTCAGCAAGCAGTCCAATCCCCATTCACTCAGCAAGAGATGGGGGAGAGAAGGGGAAATTGGATGGAATTTGTCCAAGAATTTGATCTAGATATTAAAATTTCCAAATTAGTAAAGGGAAAAGGATTGTGTAAATTGGCCACAGAAGCCCAAGATCAAATAAATGAAGACCCCGAGTGGGAGAATGAATTAGCATTATGGTTCACTGAATATTTATACATTGCCCCAGGGAAAGAGTCTTGGTATCTGTTATAACCCTATAATTCATAGAATCATCTAGTGACTGGAAAATTTTCACTCTAGATGTATTTTGGCTTGCAAATAATATTTCATTTCTACAAATTATTTTCATGGAAAGGAAAAGAAAAGGAAAATTCATGATTTTTTATGTCGAGTGGTGTTTCCTAACCCCATGGTGACAAAATCAAGGGAAGAAGCACACAAAAACCATAAAATGTCATTAAGTCTAAGTTTTGCCTTATAAAATGAATTGCACCTTGGGGATTAAAGATCGGTCCTAGATCTACAACTAAGCTCTTGGCACCCAAATCTATAGCTCTGAAAAGATTTTGGACCCCC
>JZKD02S1777542.1:143245-165514 GCA_000966675.3 Picea glauca
CGATCCATCTTCATCATGTATCAATGACAACTCATTGATCCATCTTTATCTATGCATTCTCATCAAGGACAATACATATTATATTACATCAATCATCAATCAATCAATCCTTTGATATCAATCAGTCACTTGACATCAATCAATGACATCAATCAATCAAACCATTGGTATCAATGACAACATGATCCAACAATTTTTACAATTAATATTCTTATATTAACTAGTTATTTGTTATGTTGTAGATTGTTAGGTGATTTTTTGTTACCATCATCAAATATTTTACCTCGTGCATATCGAGGTTTGCATGCCATTATGAAATACATTGGAATGAATTATCAAACTATAGATGCATACCCTAATGACCATATTATATATTATGGACAACATGCTTCAAAAACAAAATGTTCACAATGTTTTATGAGTAGATATAGAACCGATCAAGTAACAAAAAGGGTGCCTCGAAAGGTTCTTCGTCATATTCCCATAATTCCACGTTTGTAGTGATTGTTCAGGTGTGAAATCATAGAACAATTTATGGATTACCATGCATGTAACAAAAGTGGATATGGTGTTCTTCGAATGCCTGCCGATGGTTTTGCATTTAGGGAAATTGAGGAAAAATGGGCACATTTCAAAGATGAACCTCATAATGTTAGGCTTTCATTGGGAGTTGATGGTGTTAATCCATTAAGAGAGCTTAGGTAT
Source organism: Picea glauca (assembly GCA_000966675.3). Classification (NCBI taxonomy): domain Eukaryota; kingdom Viridiplantae; phylum Streptophyta; class Pinopsida; order Pinales; family Pinaceae; genus Picea; species Picea glauca. The sequence continues at coordinate 143,951 of JZKD02S1777542.1, forward strand.
ATTTACTGAGTGTGGCCTATTTTTTTATCAACAATAAAATTCCTCCTTGGATGTCAATAAAGAGGGAGCACATAATGTTGATAATGATTGTTTCAGGTATTTGTTTACATTAATTTTTTGAATTTAACATTTTCATTTGTTTCAATTTTTGCACAATATATTTTGTTTATTTATTTAATTATATATATTACATGATATCATCCCTATAGTAATTATTAGGGATAATTTTAGGGGCTAAATTTCGCTCATGGGCTAATTTTCAATGGTTTTTCCAAAAATGAGATTCGCTATTTTAAAAATGATTCTCCCAAATTCTATAGGATAAAATTATTTTACCTTAAAAATCGCCAAAATTTTATAAAAACTATATAAAATACTTAGAAATTTGAATATTTTTACAAAAATATCTCAAAACATTTATAGTTGACATATGAAGGATTAGTAAGATTCGCCAAGGTTTCTACATTTTAAAATAAATTTCCATCCTTAAAATCATCCTTGGTAATTATGTGTAATTTCAAACAATTAGGTAAGTACCAGGTTAAATATATGAATGTATATATCGAGCCTCTTATCGACAAGATACTAAAGTTATGGGATGGAATCACAATGTATGACATACGTAAACCAATAGGGGAGAAGAAATTTAAATTACATGGAATACTTTTATGGACAATTCATGATGCCCCTAGACTAACACATTTTTGTGGTATGTAGCATTCTAATATTGCTTTTTAATATTATATAATATTTTAATGTTATCATGGTGCATGTTTAATTTTTAAATAATCTCATTGTATAAATGACATTAATCAATTTGTTGCAGGTCTTCAAACAAAGGGTAAACTTGTGTGTCTAGATTGTGGCCCTAAGATGAAGTATCGTCATTCAAAATTTTCAGGAAAGATGGTGTTTGATGAGTATAGTCACCTTTTTCCTAAGAAACATAGGTATTGTACTACTGAAAAACATATTTTCAATGGGAAAGAAGAGACTAGTTTAAAACCAGAAAGAATGACACCTCACCTATGGTGGTTGAAATATAATAGAAATCGTCAAGGTACTCAATTTCATAATGTATCGCAGATCATGTAATGTTTTGAATGTTTATTTTAATCATTGAATTTATTTTACTATATTTGATAATTATTTTTGTGATTTCTTTTATGCTTCATGAAGGCCGCAATCATCATGAAGGTATTAATAATGGGCTTCAATGAGGAATTAAATCTTCTCGCACTTAATTCATGAGGTTTCCCTACTATGAGGAGATTAAAATAGCTCATTTGTTTGATACAATGCATATTGGGAAGAATGTGACTGAAATGTTATGGTGAATGATAGATGGTAGGAGGGACAAATAAAAAATTGTCAAAATTTGTACTAACATTCAGGAAGCCAATCATGCAATACGAAGTGTAGTACGATATTCAAATAGATTAGATGGAGTACTAGAACAAAATAACCTTCCATGGTTATTAACAGAGCAACAAAACAATGATGTAAAAGAGGTCATTCAAAGAATTAAATTTCCCATGGGTTTTCCTTCAAACATAAAAAATATATTAATGAAGAGAGGTGAATTTGGTGGGGTAAAAACACATGATTGGCATATCTTCATTAAGGTAATAATTTTGGTATACATATTTATATATATTGGCCTTATAGATGTTTTATTTTTTTAATATTTTTTCTTGTCTACTTTGGTCGAAACAAATAACGATTCATTTTGTCGTTACAGTATGTTCTACCTCTATCTCTCCCAAACAACTTTGGCAACAACGTCAAACAAGTTATATATGATCGTTTAAAATACATGAGGTAAGATGTACTTATGATTTATATGCAAAATGTTCTTTCAAATTATTGGTGTACTTAATGACACGTGTTTTACTTGTAATGTAATGTAATATATTATATTATGTTAAGTTGAAACATGTTATTTTCTTGTTTCACGATCCCATGTAGATGGTTGTCATTGAAAGAAATCAATGAAGATGATATAAAGTATTGTAAGATAGAAATTCCTCATCTAATGTGTGAAATGAAAAATTATATACCTCCTACATTTTTCAATGCACAAGAACACTACCACATACACCAAGTTGAGGAGATTGAAATTTGTGGACTTGTTCACACAAGGTCAATGTGGATGGTGGAGAGGCACTTAAAATCATTGAAGGCATTGATTAGACAAAGAGCATGTCCTGAGGGTTCTATGGTGGAGGGATATATGGTATATCAATACATGGTGTATATTAGTCAGTATCTTCCTAAATTAGCAGCTCCAACTATACATCAAGTGGATCACATTTGGGATGTGAAGTCCATCAAAAAATTTGAAGATCAGGAGCATCTGTTGGGGAAAGGTAGAATGAAAAAAATGAGAGGTAATATATTAATAATTGTGAAAATTTGTATTTTTGTTTTGTAATTAGGGGAATCGGTAACAACCACAGTATTGTACTTGCATGACACGGGGTTGAATCCCGCCAGCTGCCTTATAATGCCTAGGGAGGAACGCACAGCCCACAAGCACTCCCTCTAGGTAAATTGGGGTGAGAATCGACCTTGAGACCTATTTTTACATATTTCCTTCCATTTACACGACACTTGCCAATTGGTCTACACCCCTATGGGCATGCAAATTTATATTAATAATACATATAAAGTTTTGTTTTTTGTGTATATGATCATACTCATTAATATATTAATATAATTTATTTCATAAATTATAAATATTTATAATTACCTGCATATTGTACATTATAACTAATATTTAATATTGGTGAATTATGTTTTTTTTATTCAGTAGCTCTAGAGTGGGATGCACTACATTTATACATTACAAACAATTTTGATTGGATGAATGTATGGATTGAAAGACGTAGACAACATAATGGAGGTAGGTTATCATGGCAACGACTGTCTCAATTGGTTAGAGAATCTCTTCGTAAAAAATATGCCAATGTTACGTAGAGGGAAATTTATCTATCATATGGTTTGAAAGATGGATAGGTAAGCAATTTCACCAATTTTATTCAGTTATTTTATATTATACTAATGTGACTACATGTGTACTGTATTTTTCAGATACTTTCGAAGTTATATAAATATATGTTAATTTATTAATTGACAATGCATCTTTTATGTATCTGACATATTGCAGTTGACAAACCACAAGGCTATGTGGTGCAATGGTCGTAAATTTCACATCAAGCAATTGGATGAAACCAGGAAAAATTATGATAGTGGGATAACTGCAGTATTCTAGGTTACTAGTGTTTCCTCTAGGAGTGACAGGCATCCTCAAGAATTTGAAAATAGATACTATGGGTATTTAAACAATATACTTGAGTGTGACTTTATTTCCTTCAAATTAGTTATGTTGGATGTCAAATGGTATAGGTTACAAATGCATCAATGTGATGATAAAAGATTTGTTATTCAACATGCCAACAGATTTCCAATGATGAAAACAATGATGTTTGAAAGAGGACATGATCGCTATGTTTTTCCAAGACAATGTGAACAGTTCTTTTACTTAAATGTTCTAGATGAAAGGGATTGGGCATTTTCTTTTAGATATGATCCAAGAGGAAGGCCAATTAAGTATACTCATTTACAGGAAGAATATGATATTGAAGATCAAGAAGATGATTCGATATAATATCAGACATAGCTGAAAGATTAGACATAGCCGAAAGATTATGGAGGTTCGACAGATGAAGAAGACGAAGAAGATCATGATCTAGGAGTAGGAGACAACATTGCAATTCCTGATGATGATGTCGATGAAATATGCTCGAAAATGAAATTGATGGCGATGATGATATCATCAATCCTTTCAACATCATTTCATAACCAAATGATGACACAGATGTCGAGTTCGATGAAGAAGATCAAGATAAAGAATAAGGATGATTACACATATGTTGAGGTTGGATTACGTATGTGACTATATAATATTTTAATTTGTATGAATTATTCTCTTAAAATAATTTACTTTTAATGTCATGGGTTAATTACATGTTTTTAAGTTTTACGTGATGTTTTTATATCTTAGGTTACATGTTGTTTAATTATTATTTGAAACCTGAAAATAGTTGTCAATATAGTAAAGTACATGGTAGACTAAAAATATCATTTATAAACACACAATTTCATGTACCTTCATTAATTTTTGTTTTTGTAGTTTCTATGCATGAATCTTAATAGGACGTTTCTTTTGATTATTTTATATTTTATAGATTGGGTTTTGGGGATCAATTGAGAGTGATGTGAGGGGGAGGGGAGGGGCCATGTGAGATTCCCCCTTCACATGGTTGGCCTTACTCAGTAGAGGATAAATTATTCTTGAAACCAAGAGAAGCTATTTCATTTTTATACCATCATGACCGTATAAGATTTCATCAAAATTTTTACCTATTTGAATCTTCTTAGAATTGAGATTCATTACATAGTTGTTGAAAAAAAAAAAAAGACTTACATAGAAGATATTAATTTGGTATTTGTGTGGGACATTTTATGCCATTAGTTTTTTTTGTACAAAAATAATGAGGAACAAGGAATGATTAATGAGGAATGAAAATTACACGAGGACTAGACACCGACAACAGGGACCTGTGAATGGGGCCAATGTTGAAATTTTTTCAAACAGTTTTTGTATGCACTAAAATTTTTCATGGCTATACTATTGGAATTCCTTAATGATATGGGAGGGTTTCTAGACTCAAATTTGAGTGACACACCCCCTTTATTCCATCATCAATTCATCATGTAAACCATAAACCCTAATTTTCTTTCAAGGTACCCAATTTGGTTGACGCAAGTTTTAGGCTTTCGTCGGTCTTTCTTGATTTTTATTTCAGGTTCTACATTAATGTATATACAATGTATATACATAATATTTGTGATGAAAACACCCTCTATTTCGTTTATTTCTTAATAAACACCATCAAGATAGTAGAGGTGGGAAACAGTGACATGTGAATGGGGCCAACGTTGAAATGTTTTCAAACTGTATTTGTATGCATTGAAATTTTACCTGGATATACTATTTGAATGACTTAAAAATATGGGATGGTTTTTGGACTCAAATTTTACTGACACACCCACTTTCTTTGATCATCAATTCATCATGGAAACCATAAACCATATTTTTCATATGTTCTAGTAGATATGTTAATGATTCCAAGTTTCATATTTGTATTTGATTGAAGGTCTAGCTAGCTTGCAAAGTATCAAATTGATATTTCATCGACATCATCATGTACCTTCATTAATTTTTGTTTTTTTAGTTTCTATGCATGAATCTTAATAGGACGTTTCTTTTGATTATTTTATATTTTATACATTGGGTTTTGGGGATCAATTGAGAGTGATGTGAGGGGGAGGGGAGGGGCCATGTAAGATTCCCCCTTCACATGATTGGCCTTACTCAGTAGAGGATAAATTATTCTTGAAACCAAGAGAAGCTATTTCATTTTTATACCATCATGACAGTATAAGATTTCATAAATATTGTTACCTATTTGAATCTTCTTAGAATTGAGATTCATTACATAGTTGTTGAAAAAAAACAAAATACTTACATAGAAGATATTAATTTGGTCTTTGTGTGGGAAATTTTATGACATTAGTGTGTTTTGTACAAAAATAATGAGGAACAAGGAATGATTAATGAGGAATTAAAATTGCACGAGGACTAGACACCGACAACAGGGACCTGCGAATGGGGCCAATGTTGAAATTTTTTCAAACAGTTTTTGTATGCACTAAAATTTTTCATGGCTATACTATTGGAATTCCTTAATGATATGGGAGGGTTTCTAGACTCAAATTTGAGTGACACACCCCCTTTATTCCATCATCAATTCATCATGTAAACCATAAACCCTAATTTTCTTTCAAAGTACCCAATTTGGTTGACGCAAGTTTTAGGCTTTCGTCGGTCTTTCTTGATTTTTATTTCAGGTTCTACATTAATGTATATACAATGTATATACATCATATTTGTGATGAAAAAACCCTCTATTTCGTTGATTTCTTAATAAACACCATCAATATAGTAGAGGTGGGAAACAGTGACATGTGAATGGGGCCAACGTTGAAATGTTTTCAAACTGTATTTGTATGCATTGAAATTTTACCTGGATATACTATTTGAATGACTTAAAAATATGGGATGGTTTTTGGACTCAAATTTTACTGACACACCCACTTTCTTTGATCATCAATTCATCATGGAAACCATAAACCATATTTTTCATATGTTCTAGTAGATATGTTAATGATTCCAAGTTTCATATTTGTATTTGATTGAAGGTCTAGCTAGCTTGCAAAGTATCAAATTGATATTTCAATTTTATAAACCAAATATGAAATGAATCCAAGCATCATTTTATATTTTCACAAAAGAGATGAATGTAAATAATCTTGCAATGAATTTTCTATACTATCAACGAAAAAAATTTGTCCATAGTATAGCTAATTCAATGCAAGAATATTGTGTCTAATTTGTATGGTGTTACATGGTTTTCAAGGAGTGTAGGACATATACTATGGTGCAATGTAGTGTATTATATAAGAATGATATCTATGCCAAACCTCAAAATGGATAGTACCATATCTTGTTCATAAGACAAATATTCTAATTGGTATGCTTCCTTTGTGGATATGGTGGCTCAATCCCTCAGTACACATGATGCCAAACAATGAAATGTAACAATTTTACTATTGAATGATAGTTTTATGTCACCCATGGTTAAGGAAATAAATTAAGGTTCTTAGGTCCTATTTTAATCTTATTAGAATTGAGATTCGTTACATAGTTGTTGAAAAAAGATAAAAGACTTATGTAGCAGGTATTAATTTGGTCTTTGTGAGGGACATTTTATGCCATTAGTATGTAATTTTGTACAAAAATAGTGGATATTGGGGACTACATGACCATGGTCAAGGAACTAGGAATGAGGAATGATGAACGAGGAATGAAAATTGCATGAGGACTAGACACCGACAACAGGGACCTGGGAATGGGGCCAACGTTGAAATGTTTTCAAATAGTTTTTGTATGCACTAAAATTTGTCATGGATAGACTATAGTCATGAATTAATGATATGGGAGGGTTTATAGGCTCAAATTTTAGTTACACACCAAATTTCTTCCATCATCAATTCATCATGTAAACCATAAACCCTAATTTTCTTTCAAAGTACCCAATTTGTTTGACGCAAGTTTTAGGCTTTCATCATTTTTTATTCATTTTTCTTTAATGTTTACATTAATGTATATACAAGGTATACATTTCATAGTTTTTATGAAAAAACCCTCTATTTCGTTGATTTCTTAATAAACACCATCAAGATAGTAGAGGTGGGAAACAGTGACATGTGAATGGGGCCAACGTTGAAATGTTTTCAAACTGTATTTGTATGCATTGAAATTTTACCTGGATATACTATTTGAATGCCTTAACGATATGGGAGGGCTTTTGGACTCAAATTTGACTAACACACCCACTTTCTTTGATCATCAATTCATCATGGAAACCATAAACCATATTTTTCATATGTTCTAGTAGATATGTTAATGATTCCAAGTTTCATATTTGTATTTGATTGAAGGTCTAGCTAGCTTGCAAAGTATCAAATTGAGATTTCAAGTTGATAAACCAAATATGAAATGAATCCAAGCATAATTTGATATTGTCGCAAGAGAGACAAATGTAAATAAACTTTTGACGAATTTGCTATACTATCGTCAAAAAAAGTTCGCCGATAGTATAACTAATTCGTCGCAAGAATATTGTGTCTAATTTGAATGGTGTTACATGGTTTTCAAGGAGTGTAGGGATTATATTATCGTGCAGTGTAGTGTATTATATAATAATAATCTATATTCCAAACCTCAAAATGGATAGTACCATATCTTGTTCATAAGACAAATATTCTAATTGGTATGTTTCCTTTGTGGATATGGCGGCTCAAGCCCTCAGTACACATGATAGAAAACAATGAAATGTAACAATTTTAATATTGAAAAATAGTGTTATGTCACCCATGGTTAAGTAAAGAACTTAAGGTTCTTAGTTCCTATTTGAATCTTCTTAGAATTGAGATTCGTCACATAGTCGTTGAAAAAAGACAAAAGACTTATGTAGTGGATATTAATTTGGTCTTTGTGTGGGAAATTTTATGTCATTAGTATGTAATTTTGTAAAAAAAAAATGGATATTGGGGACTACACCATGGTCAAGGAATGAGGAACGAGGAACAACGAAGGATGAACAAGGAACGAAAATTGCACAAGGACTGGACACCGACAACAGGGACCTGTGAATGGGGCCAACGTTGAAAGTTTTTCAAACTATTTCTGTATGCACTAAAATTTGTCATGCATATACTATTGGCACGCCTTAAATATATGGGAGGGTTTATTGACTCAAATTTGGGTAACACGCCCAATTTGTTTCATCATCAATTCATCATGTAAACCATAAACCCTAATTTTATTTCAAAGTACCCAATTGGGTTGACGCAAGTTTTAGGCTTTCATCAGTATTTCTTCATTTTTCTTTTAGATTCTACATTAATGTATATACAATGTATTTTTTTCATATTTGTGATGAAAAATACCTTTATTTTGTTGATTTCTTAATCAGGACCATCAAGATACTAGAGGAAGGCAACAGTGACATGTGAATGGGGCCAACGTTGAAATGTTTTCAAACTATATCTGGATGCATTGAAATTTGACCTAGATAGACTATTCGGATGCCTTAATGATATGGGAAGGTTTCTGGACTCAAATTTGAATAACACACCCACTTTATTCCATCATCAATTCATCATGGAAACCATAAACCCTATTTTTCATATGTTCCAGTAGATATGTTAATGATTCCAAGTTTCATATTTGTATTTGACTAAAGGTCCAAATAGATTGCAAAGTATCAAATTGAAATTTCAAGTTGATAAACAAAATATGAAATTAATCCAAGAATCATTTGATATCATTGCAAGAGAGATTAATGTAAATAATCTTGCGACGAATTTGCTATGCTATCGACGAAAAAAGTTCGTCGATAGTATAGCTAATTTGTCGCAAGAATATTGTGTCTAATTTGAATGGTGTTACATGGTGTTCAAGGAGTGTAGGGATTATGTTATGGTGCAATGTAGTGTACTCTATAAGAAAAATATCTATGCCAAACCTCAAAATGGATAGTACCATATCTTGTTCATAAGACAAATATTCTAATTGGTATGTTTTCTTTGTGGATATGGTGGCTCAAGCCCTCAGTACAAATGATGCCAAACAATTGAATGCAACAATTTTACTATTGAATGATAGTGTTATGTCACCCATGGTTAAGGAAATAACTTAAGGTTCTTAGTTCCTATTTGAATATTCTTAGAATTGAGATTCGTTACTTAATCGTTGAAAAAAGACAAAAGACTTATGTAGTGGATATTAATTTGGTCTTTGTGTGGGAAATTTTATGCCATTAGTATGTAATTTTGTACAAAAATAATGGATATTGGGAACTACATGACCATGGTCAAGGAATGAGGAACAAGTAATTAGGAACAATGAACGAGGAACGAAAATTACATGAGGACTAGACACCGGGAACAGGGACCTACAAATGGGGCCAACGTTGAAGTTTTTTCAAACCGTTTCTGTATGCACTAAAATTTGTGATGGATAGAATATTGGAATTCCTTAACTATATGGGAGGGTTTATTGACTAAAATTTGAGTGAAATACCCACTTTCTTCCATCATCAGTTCATCATGTAAACCATAAACCCTAATTTTCTTTCAAAGTACCCAATTCGGTTGACGCAAGTTTTAGGCTTTCATCGGTCTTTCTTCATTTTTCTTTCAGGTTCTACATTAATGTATATACAATGTATCTTCATCATATTTGTGATGAAAAATCCATCCACTTCGTTGATTTCTTAATCAACACCATCAAGATACTAGAGGCAGGAAACAGTGACATGTGAATGGGGCCAACGTTGAAATGTTTTCAAACTGTATCTATATGCATTGAAATTTGACCTAGATAGAATATTCACATGACTTAACAATATGGGAGGGTTTTTGGACTCAAATTTGGCTGACAGACCCACTCTCTTCCATCATCAATTCATCATGGAAACCATAAACCCTATTTTTTCATATGTTCTAGTAGATATGTTAATGATTCCAAGTTTCATATTTGTATTTGACTGAAGGTCTAGTTAGCTGGAAAAGTATCAAATTGAGATTTCAAGTTGATAATACGAATATGAAATGAATCCAAGCATCATTTGATATCATCGCAAGAGAGACGAATGTAAATAATCTTGAGACAAATTTTCTATACTATCGACGAAAAAAGTTTGTCGATAGTATAGCTAATTCGTCGCAAGAATATTGTGTCTAATTTGAATGGTGTTACATAGTTTTGAAGGAATGTATGGATTATATTATGGTGCAATGTAGTGTATTCTATAATAACAATCTCTATTCGAAACCTCAAAATGGATAGTACCATATCTTGTTCATAAGACAAATATTCTTGGTATGTATCCTTTGTGGATATGGTGGCTCAAGCCCTCAGTACACATGATTCCAAACAATGAAATGTAACAATTTTACTATTGAATGATAGTGTTTTGTCACCCATGGTTAAGGAAATAACTTAATGTTCTTAGGTCCTATTTGATTTTTCTCAACGTTAAGTCTGATTATGATTTTTGCGGTTAGTGGCTAAAATAATTATAAGGGTTAGGGGTTGTATTTCCTAGGAATTATATTGGTTATAAGGGTTAGTAGTGAGAATGCTTGGGATCAATGGTAACATAGTTTATAGGTTAGGATTGATATGGTTTATATGGTTTAGAGTTACAAAGGTTAAATGGGTTATGGATTTTAGAATTTCCAGTTTGGGGGTAATATCAATAATAGTGATCAAAGGTTATAATCATTACAAATTAAGGGTTATAATGATTATATTGACTACAGTCTTTTTTGTTAGGGATTGGGTTTCCTGAGATATCATAGATTATAATTCTAGGAAGAGAGGTCACATTTATTTCAATTTATGTATTATAAGGGTTATACTAATTAATGTAATATGGGTGAGGGTTTATAGGGGGTTGAGAATAGGGTTTATCCATTATAAATGTTATAAGAGTTAGAGGTTAATGGCTATATGGGTTAGGGGTTTTGGTATTTAATCTTATTAGGATTTAGAGGTCAAATCAAGGTTATTTGGGATATATTGGCTTAGAATTGTGCTCTATAGGGTTTAAGATTGGTGTTTATAGGGGTTAGGTATGGATAGAATTAAGGTTTAAGTGTTAGGGATGATGATGATTATAGTGTTATGGAATAAAGTGGTTATATGGTTTGAGGCTTAGAAAGATTAATGTTTATGAGATATATGGATTAGGTGCTTAGGGGTAATAAGTTAGGATTTGCTTGTTTGGGGTTTACATCATAGAGGTTAGTGATTAGGGGTAATAGAGGTAATATAATAGTACTAATAATGGATATATGTTATAGCTAATGTACACGTTCAAGGTTATAAGGGTTAAATATTGGGGTTAAATTTTCAAGGGTTTAGGGATTGGGGATTCTAAAAATTATAGTGGTTTCTGGTCATATGTATTTTGGGAAACAAGTTATAATGATTATAAGGGTTAGTGACCATAGATTTTTAGGGGTTTGTATTTAGAGGGGTTAGAGGGTTACTGGGGTAATAATTTTTGTAGGTAATAGGCTTAAAATTTATAGTTACATGGGTTACATATTATAAGTGATATGAGTTAGACATTAGGGATGAAAAGGGTTGAGGGTTGTAAAGGTTATAAGTTTAGGGTTCCATACATTAGTGTATATAGTTATTAGTTGGTAATCCTTATAATTGTTATGGAATATAAGGGTTAGGGATTATTTTTTATAGAGGTTAAGGATGAAACATGTGACACAACTTATAATGGTTATGGATCATATCAATTACATGTCCTAGGGATAAGGGGTTATAAGAGTTTGAGGTTAGATATTACAAGGGTTAGTAGTTATATAATTTAGGGATTAAGGGTTATTGGGGACAAGTGTTAGGGTACTTGATTGATAGAGAATGACAATTAAATTGGTTATGATATAATGTTCAAGGGTTATAAAAATTATGGGATTGGGCTATAGGAATTAGGTGTGAAAGATATTAGAGGGTTTAGTTGTTTTCCATTCCCTTATGGATAATATGAGGATGAATATTGGTGTTGGAAGTTAGGGGTTTTAGTTAACTAAGGGTTTGGATGATGAAAGTTATGGGTTTTAATGATTCATGCACCCTATAGGATATCTGGTGAATTGAAAATGCATGTAGGGATTGGGTTTATAGGAATTAGGGTGAGAGATATTGGAGGGGTTAGTGGGTATAGAGGTTATAGGGGTAAAATAAGTCTTAGGTATGACAAGTGTTTTGTTTATCATTGAATAAAGTGGTTATAGATTTATCATTTATCATGATTAGTAGTTAACGGGTAGAGGGACTAGCTCTTTAGGGATTATAGGTTAGAGTTTAGGTTTTATCAATTGTATTAGTTGGGGGTTAGGTGTTATAGGGATTATATATTATATACATTACTAATTATACTTAATAAAATTTAAGGACTAAGACTAAAAGGTGTTAGCATAATATGGAATATAAGGGTTCAAGGTTACAAAGTTTAAAAATTAGGGCTTGGTAGTATGGGTTATTGTTTGTAGAATTTATAGTGGTTATAGATTATACAAGATAGGAGAAAGAGATAGAGGGTATATAATGGTTAGGGTATTATGTTTAGAAATGATGTAGGAGCATCTCAAGCAAGCCAGCGTGGAGATAAAAGACAGCTGGAAAAGCGCCCAACACAAATTTTGAAAATGTCTTGAAACATTAAAGAAGTCATCAAGTGAAGCCACACTTGTAAAATGTAATCAGACCTTGAGAGATCCATTCTCGTCCTTAGTAGGTAGAAGGCATTTATGATAGTTAATGCAAGTAGATAGAATTTAATTCTAGATTAGACAGTTTTAGAGCGAAAGAGGGAAACAGGATATCGACACCCTCATTGTGTATTGTGAGAGGATGCCAATTGAGAGCATAGAGCATAGTAGTGAAGAACATAACCAAGAGAGAAGAGAATACAAATTTGGAATAGAGAAACTGTGTTTGAAAAACACCCATGTATAGAGATTTGAGTTAATAGAAGAAGTCATAATTTAGATTCATGGCCTTGTATTTGTTTCTTGTATGTGTATGCGAAATGGTATGTTCATGGTTTTACTCTTTCTTTCATGCAATTGCTTTTATGCTATGTATGAATGATTTCTTGTTGAATGTTTGAAATATGAGAGGAAAGGGTAAAGGAATGAGTTTCAATTGTTTCTCTATATAAGCAAGAGTTCCTACAAGGAGTGCAGTTGAATTGTTCGCAAGGAGTGCGTTGACAAAGGGTTTAGAGGTTTGTCTCTGAAGACTCAGACAAGATAGCTTTTGTTATAATTTCCTCAGAGTGAAGCCAGGCACAGGAGTCATGCAAGGAGTGCACAGGCCAAGTAATGTCTTAGAGTTGTGAACCTAAGTGAAGTATTGAGAGACTGTTGCTGCAAGGTGTGCGCAGAGTCGAAGGAAGTTTGATACTTGGAAGTGTTTGAAGGTCTGTCGCAAGGAGTGCGTGCAGGAGTATTTTTCAAGACTCAGAGTTGGAAAAAGATCAGAAGGGATATAATATCCACAGTTGGTCAAGGAAGCATAGGAAGTTTGTGCATTGGAACAGTGAGAAGGTGTTGCAAGTTTGCGTCGAAGGTAGTTGAGTACTGTGGGAAAACCACTTGGTAAAAAGTCATAGAAGTCCTTGTGAAGGAAAGAGACGAATGACTAAAATTCTCTATGGAGAATTCATGAAGCCTCGTGAGCCAACAGATCTCATGGAGGAGTGGGGGAGTTACGATGAGTATTCCCAAAGGCTTAAGCTCAGGAGAGGCAGAACTATAGATTCAAGCCAACAGGGGTCGTTGGATTTACAAATGGATTTCTATTTCAAAGTTTCGTAGATTGAAGTCCCATAATATTTGAAACATGACTCGCGGAATCATGAAATGTGAAGTCTCGAAGGGACGAGAGGATTGTGTGGGCCATAGAATCAGCAGGGTGGACAGGTGGTGCACTATCAACACGGAAGTCAAATTTCGTTGACCATTTCGGGGTTTCATGGGGTGAAGTCCCGAAATCATTGCAACAGGATTCACAAAATCATGAAGTTTGAAGTCTCGATGGAATAAAGGGTTATTGAAAGGTCAACCTTGTGAGAACATCAGAGTTTCGGTAAATCATATTTTGGGGATCGAGGGAACGAGTTGCTTGACATCGTAGCCCCCAAAATCGCGATAAGGAGAAATCCAAAATAGAGAGAGAAAGGGTCAAGTGTTGATTGTTTTCGGGTTTTAGAGATTGAGAGACAAGATGCTTGACCACTAGATTTGTGAAACTATGAAGTCTGATCTCCCGACGTATAAGGGGGGGGATTTCTCAAAGTTATTTGTGGGTGCAGATTTCCTAAAAGGGAAATAGGAGAGCCATTTACAGGAGCTCTTCGGGCCAGTGGAAGAGGAAATATCCTATGTGTGTGGACTTATTACCTGCGGGTTGGGAGGGTTGCATCATCATTTGGTATCAGAGAACAAGAAGGTTTCTTTTCTTTCTGTGGTAGGGAAAAGGAGATTTCACCATGTCGTCGAGGAGAAGGGACAGGAAAACACCCGATCCACCAGAGGAGAGGGAAATGTCTTGAAGAAGGAGTAGGAAGATGCCTGATCTAGCCATGGTGAGAGAAATGCATGACTTATGCGCCAGACTTGAAGACATGGAGACAACACAGAGGTGCACAGTCGGTGTTGGGGATCTTAGTGATTATGAAAGTGAAATTGAGGATGAACATGAAGGGGAAGAAGTTGCAGCCGAAGATGTAGCAAATGAACGTTTGATTAGGGATATTGCAAGAATGGGTGCAAGAGAAAAAATGGACATTCCAGTTTATGATGGAAATCTAGATGCAGAAGAGCTTCTAGACTGGATTAGAGCTCTGGACACATATTTTGACTATGAAGATGTCGAAGAGGACAAGAAGGTCAAACATGTTGTCACACGATTAAAGGTACATGCAACATTGTGGTGGGATGAGCTACAAGCTGACAGATGCTACAAAGGCAATCAGAAGATCAAGAGTTGGGATAGAATGATCGTGAAGATGAAGGAAAAATTCATCCCCAGGGATTATCAAATTACTATGTTTTGAAGGATGCAAAACTTGAGACAGAAGCTGATGACAGTGAAAGAATATACCAAAGAATTCTACAGACTGAACATCAGGGCAGGTCATCGGGAAAGCGATGATGAAAAAGTTGCTAGATACATGAATGGCCTGAGATACGACATTTAGGATGAGATGAGCATGGTAACCATATGAATGGTGGAAGATTATTATTATATGGCTCTAAAAGCTGAAGAGAAGCTAAGCCGAAATCAACGTCAAAGAGGTCAAGGCAGAAGTCAGCCCAAAGGAAAATTAGTTGCCCAGGATAAAAATCAGAAACCCAAGGAGGACTGGAAGAAACCTTAGACTCGAACTGAGATAGGTGGAAGCTCACAGCAAGGGAAATATGTTGAACATCAAGGGTAGCATACCGAACAGAGAGGAGATTACGTTGATAATAATATTTTTCCTCGTACCAGAGGTAGAGGTGGAGTAATAACATGCTTCACATGTGGACAGAATGGGCACAAGTCTTATGAGTGTCCAGACAAAAAGAAATAAGGTGGAGAGACTCACATTGTCGAAGCACGGAGGTGAGATATTGAGGCAGAAGATGCTGAAGGCAGAAGATCATTGATGATGTGAAAATATATTTTGACACCAGAGAAGGAGGTGGATAGTTCAGTCCAAAGAAATAGACTTTTTTGGACTTCTTTCAAGACCAAGGACATGGTATGCAAGGTCATTGTGGACAGTGGTAGCACAGATAATCTCATTTCTACAGAGATGGTAGAAAAGATGGAGATGGAGATGATTGATCATCCAGTCCCATATAGAGTTTCATGGCTACAAAAAGGACATCAGGTAACTGTCACTAAACAATGTTTAGCTGAATTTAAGATAGGAGGATATAATGATAAGATACTCTGTGATGTTATTCCCATGGATGTTTGTCATCTATTGCTAAGTAGACCATGGCAATATGACATGAATGTGATTCAAGATGGGAGAATGAACACATACACCCTAGAGAAGAAGGGAGAACTCACATGTTGCTTCCAATCAAGGATAAGGAGGTAAAACCTAAAGTAAGTAACGCTATACTTCTCATGAGTGGGAAGGAAATTCTTACCGAGGTCAAGAAGAAGGAGGAACCACAATTCATTGTGGTCAAGAAATCGAAGATTGTTTTGACCAGCACAAGGGTAGATGATTTACCAGAAGAGGTTCAGGAACTGCTGGAAGAGTTCGCTGAGATAGTAGTGGATGAAATACCTGATTCGTTTCCACCAATCAGAAGTGTGAGTCATCACATTGATATCATACTAGGATCTAGTTTTCCAAACAAAGATACGCACATAGTGATGTTGTAGGAGAATGAAGAAGTTAAAAGACAAGTCCAAGATTTGTTGGACAAAGGTTTGGTCAGGGAAAGCTTGAGTCCGTGTGTTGTTCCAATAGTACTCAGTTTGAAGAAAAATGGAGGCTGGAGGATGTGTATTGAATCGAGGGCGATCAACAAGATAACCATCAGCTACAAATTTCCATTTCCAAGGATGAATGATCTGATGGATTGCTTGAGTGGAGAAAAATTATTTTCAAAGATTGATTTGAAAAGTGGTTATCATCAAATCTGCATGAGAGAAGATGATGAATGGAAGAAAACATTCAAAACCAATGAAGGGTTGTATGAATGGCATTTTATGTCGTTTGGATTAACAAACGCACCGAGTACTTTCATGAGGTTGATGAACGAAGTTCTAAGGGAGTTCATCAGAAAGTTTGTCATTGTGTATTTGGATGACATACTGATTTTCAGTAAAACAGTGGCAAAGCATCTGAAACATTTGGCTACAGTCATGCAGAAGTTACAGAAGGAGAAGTTGTTGATAAACATGAAGAAATCCTCATTCATGAAGACAAAGCTCATTTATTTGGGTTTTTTTTTCTGCAGATAAATTGAGGATGGATCCATATAAAGTGGAGGTAATCTAGAATTGGCCATCACCGAAGAGTATATTTGAGGTGAGAAGTTTTCACGGATTGGCTAGTTTCTACTGAAAGTTCATTAGAAATTTCAGTGGAATTGGTGCATCAATGATGGATACAGTGAAGAAAAGACATAAATCTTTTCACTGGACAGAAGAGGCTGAGAAAAGTTTTAATTTGTTGAAGAGGAAGATCACAGAACAACCAATTTTGGTGTTGCTTGATTTCCAAAAGACATTTCAAGTGAAATGTGATGCAAGTGGATTTGCAATAGGGGCAGTCTTGAGTCAGGAAGACAAGCCAATAGCATACTTCAGCAAGAAGCTGAATGAAGCGAAAGTGAAGTACTCCGCATATGATAAGGAACTCTATGTTATTATTTAGGCATTGAAGAAATGGAGACATTACTTGATTCCCAAGGAGTTTGTCTTATACAGTGACAATCATGCACTGCAATTTGTGACTCAATAGGAAAAGTTGAAGCAAAGACATGTAAAATGTGTCGAATATATGCAAAACTTTACTTTTGTAATTAAACATATTTCTAGTACTGCTAACAAAGTTGTTGATTCTTTCAGCAGGAAGTGTTTGCTATTGCATGAGTTCAGAGTCAAAACATTGGGTTTTGATGATCTCAGGGACATGTACAGAGATGATGCAGATTTTAAAGAGGTGTATGAATGATCTATATTTATGTAGGAACACAATGAAATACAAAAATACTCATAAACATAGAGATGCAGCGGAAATAAGACTTCATTTCATTAATAAAAAATGAATGAAATATGCTTACATACAGAATGGAAATAAACTAGCTAGGGCGCTGGTAGCTTATCTCTGAGAAGAGATGTGGCCTCTACTCGCATCCATGAGAAGATGATTAAAATGAGGCTCTGAAGGCCCTTTTACAATAAAAAAGAATGTCAAAATTCATAGACATCCAAAAACCTAACCCTGGGAGATGAAGCGCCAAAAGTCATGTGGGCCCCGTTTGGGTAAGTTGGTGCATCAACTTCCCGGGGTCGTAACCTTTGCATACGATCTTTGTTTTAGGCATATGATAGCTCATTGGAAAGATCTATCCGAGGCCTACAATGCTTGAGACAAAATAGCATTGTTAGATGATATTTTGCAATAGAAACATACCCAAAAAAACATCTTTTAGGGCCTCAAAATAGCCCCGGAAGTTCAGGACTCGAAAAAACTGCTAAAAATAGTAAATTGTGCGAAAACTGAAAAACTGAAAGAAGCAATGGTGGGGGTCCAAGTGGAATAGGTGGGTGGCCACCAATATCCACCTAGATCATTCCTCCCCCCTTAGGAATCAATGGTCCCCATTGCGTTGAGTTCCTCCATGAGATGAGGAAACTTCTGCTGAACTTGGTCCCTAGTGAGCCATTTGCCTTGGTGAAGGTGTTGGCTTGCTTTGACAACTCGATATAGCGGTATCCTTTGTTTTCGGGTGTGATTAATCTATGTATCCATGATCTGATCAGTTCTAGCTTGTTCCATGTAGTTTAGATTTAACTCTGTTGGTGTGAGTTGTTCTGCCATGTCGGATGTGTCTAGTAGAGGTGGAAAGTAGGGCCGAAGGCGGTCCACATTGAACACTCGGTGCAGACCAAGAAATGGTGGAATGCTGAGCTCAAAGGCATTTTCCCCTACAGCCTTGGTGAGGGTGTACAACCCATATTGAAGTGGATGAAGCTTGCAGTGGGGTCCAGCGAGGTGATCCCTTTGCAAATGCAGCCACACTTCGTTGCCCACTTGGAAGTTGTGTGGCACCCGATGTTGATCATGTCGTTGCTTGTACTTAGCATTGGCTCTGTCCAAGATGTCATGAACCTATTGGTGGATGTGTTGAATGTGCTCAATGAAGTTGTTTGCCTTATCTTCCTCAGACTAGACATGAGCTGAATCTTCCTGAGTAGCCACAAATGGCATGGCTATGTCAATGGGACATAGTGGCTGTAATCCCAAACCCACTTGAAAGGGGTTGTGGCTAGTTGAGCTATGGAGAGCCCGGTTGTAGTGTGTTGTACATAGGGGAGGCTCTCATCCCATGTGCATGGATGCTTTGAATTGTACATGCACAGAATATGTATGATCATCCGGTTGACGACCTCTATCTGTCCATCAGTTTGCGGATGGAAGGCTGTGGACTGGGTGAGCTTGGTGTCCAACATCGACCAGAGGCTGTACCAAAATGTACTGAGGAACCTACTATCCCAGTTTGAGATGATAGACTGTGGGATCCCAAAGTGTACCCACACTCGTTCAAAGAAGAGTTTAGTAGTGGCTTCTGTTGTGATATTCTTCTTGTAGACCATCATAATGGACATCTTTGAGAATCGGTCGATGACCACAAAAACACAGTCACTGCCAAGCTTAGTAGAAGGAAGGCCCGACATGTAATCCATAGAGATGGATTCCCAATGTCGACTGGGGGTAGGAAGCGGAGTATAGAGGCCTTGCTTCTTGATGGTCGGTTTGGCAATGGCGCAAGCAGTGCAGGACTTGATGTACTTCCTGACATCTTATCGAAGGTTCAGCCAATAGAAATACTTTTGCAGTACTGCCATGGTTTTCTCGACCCCGAAATTCCCAGTGACTCGACTGTACTGTGACTCCAAAATAATGTTGGCACGCTCGCTTAAGGGAACACAAAGGTGTCCCAAGTGACAAAGCAAGGCATCCTGGAGGTGAAAATTGAGAACTTGCTTACCCTCCAAGAGTGTATTGTATCTATGGCCGAATTCTGGATCACTTGTGTAGAGAAGCGTCCAATTGGAAGTCTGGTGCCCACAAGAGTTGAGCATAGTGGTTAGCGCTACGATGGGTGGTCGACTAAGGCAGTCTGCAACATTATTGGTGCTTCCTTTTTTGTACTTAATGTTCAAATGAAACTATTGCAGGTATGTGGACCACTTCTAATGGTGATCGTTATGCAACTTCCCTTGTGTATGTATGAACTGTAGGGGTCAGTGGTCTGTGTGGATGACCGTTTCCTTTCCCAAAATGTATTTCTTCTATTGTCGACAAGCCTTCACAATGGAATACATTTCTTTGTCATAAGTGGGATACTTTTGGATTGTGTCGGAAAGTGTCTCACTGTGATATGCCACTAGATGCCCATGTTGAGTAAGGACTGCCCCAATAGCATAGTCAGAGGCATCTGTCTTGATCTCAAATGGTTGTTGCAAGTCTGGTAATGTGAGCACTAGTGCAGAGTAGAGGCGATGTTTCAACTCCTCGAATGCCTTCTGTTGAGATTCAAACCAAAAGAATTTTTCTTTAGCTCCTCCCTTGGTGACTTGACTCAAGGGCCAAGTGATATGAGAGAATCCCAACACAAACCCGCGGTAGAAATTGGCAAGACCTAAAAAGCTGTGGATCTTTGTTAGGGTGGCTGGGGCTGGCCAATCCTGAATGACTTGGATCTTTGCTAGATCCACATGCACCCCTCGCTCATCAATAATGTATCCTAGATATTGAACCTGGGTTATCCCAAAAGTGCATTTCTCCAAATTGGCACACAACTTGTGTTGTCGCAGTGTTTGGAGGACCTGTCGGATATGGTGGAGGTGCTCTTCCCAAGTTTGGATGAAGATCAGAATGTCATCCAAGTACACCACTACAAATGAGTTGGTGAATGGCCATAGGATATCATCCATTAGCCTCATGAAGGTTGTAGGGGAATTTTTCAACCCGAAATGCATGACCAACCATTCAAAAAGGCCCTCCTTGTATTTGAATGCAGTCTTCCACACATCAGAGGGTTTGATTGGTACCTGGTGATACCCAGACTTCAATTCGATCTTGCTGAAATATTTTTCCCCCTTGAGTTGGTCCAGAAGGTCATCAATCCATGGGATCGGGTATCTATTCCGAACAGTGATCTTGTTCAATGATTAATATTCAATGCAGAGTCTCCAAGTCCCATCCTTCTTCTGCACCAATACGATCGGGCTCCCATAGGGTGATGAACTCGGCCGGATTGACCTTTCTGCAATAGCTCCTGAATATGCCTCTTGATTTCATCATTATCTAGGACAGAGCACTGGTATATGGGTCCATTGGGCAGCGGTGCACCTGGGGTCAGATCGATGGGGTGCTTAACCTGGCAGTGTAGAGGCACCCCTGCAGGGGAGGTGAATATGTCCTCGTACTCCTCCACGACCTTATCCATATGTTGTTTTCGTGTAGTGGGGCCTTGTCTGGAGGTCATGGCCATAGTCTTTCACTTTCCCTGAGGGTGGATCATCAGGAAAACAAA
>JZKD02S1777542.1:184915-207832 GCA_000966675.3 Picea glauca
TGCACACCTCTTCCATACATTTACCAGATTCAATTCTCATGAAATTCTAGTGGTTGTTATTACATATTCTAACTAGAATCTCTATCATTATTTGAAATGAACATTTTTCAACTGGTACAACTAACTATAAAAATTACTCCCTATAATGAACTCAATTGTCTACTTATTTTTAATCAACTATATGGTCCTTGGAATTATTATTTTCCATACTTAGAACATATAGACAATAGCATTCTACTAGTATGGAAATAAAATAATAATGATCAATAAATGGTATTAATGTAACAAGAGCTTACTGACAAAATTTGTTTCTTCTGCACAAGGAGAACTCATGCATTTCTTAGATATTTGTATGCTTATTAGTTACAACAATTGAAATTTCTAAAAACATTTTCCTTACACAAAATATCTTAGAGCTTATTAATAATATTAAAGTATAAAACTATAGACAATGTTGTATGCTATATGGATCAAGAGTCTTTTTTTCATATGACATTAGGACAGATGTGTGAAGTGAATATTTTAAAAACCTTATCTACATGTATCATGTATATTCATGTACATGTTAATTATTTGTTCTTAAAGATACTTGCACATGAACTCTGCAGGTGTTGTGGGTGGTACAACTTCCAAAAAGACTATTGTTTGTAACATGATCATTTAACAACTTCATGATCGTCATGTAACTATTGTTCATCAAGTAAGTCTCATATTTCTTTCAATTTTTTCACCGAAATCTAGTTTTTTTGTTTATGGAAATGTGGGAGATATATTCAGTGCCTAGTTTCCTTACTGCTTGTTGTTTGATAGAAGATATGCTTGCTGACCTCTTGACAACTTCTGATGATTTGACATAAATCTGATTTCTTTTTCTGTTCATATAGTCAATAAATTTGTTTCCATATGTGGTTTGGTGTTGATGCTTCCATTTCTATGATGACAACATACCTGAGAAAGGTAGATGAAAATACTTGCCATTCATCAATTTGTTGAAATATATTCATGTCAGATGTTTAAGATATAGTACCTTATAGAAACAATGAATGTTTAGACCCCATGGTGACAACAACTGGGAGACTTTGAATTGATATCCTATACCTTCATGGTATTTTTAAGAGATATGGGGGAAGCATGATAACTTCAATGGGGGGAAAAGAATGACAATCATTTTTTCAAGATATTAATTTTATTCATATGAAGTATACCCACAGGTGATTGATGGGGCAAGACATGGAGCCCTTTAAGTCTCATTGACCAAATATGTAAACTTATTATACATATGTCTCATAATGGATATTATTACACATTTATTTTTGTTGGAAGTGGTTCAAGAAGCACACCTTGAGGTTGAGGGCTGCATTGCATAACACAAAATTCCTTTGACTTAGGTGCCAGGTTTGAGGGGTAGCTATTTCGTCAAAATTTTTCAAGTCTTCAACTCATATTCATCTATTTGGGACTCATACCATTTCAGTGTGGAAAACCACAACAAGAATGGAAACATGGTGGATGGATTACTACTCCATCGACCTTACCAACGAATTAAGGCCCCCTTAGTGAATCCATTGTTATTTTTATGCAAACATTATGTGTTTCTTGTTGATGCTTGAATGCCATTTGTGGATGTTTCTTTGTAATTCCTATTGCACAAAAACATAAATTAAAATAACAATTTTTTTTAAGAACCAAACCTTGGAAGAGTCACTAACCAAGTTTAGAGTTCATGCTAATTAATTTTGGAACCAAAGCATTGGTTTCCAAACCTACAACATTGGAAAGTTGTAAGAAACATATTGATGGTTTGGAAATACAACAATTATCTACTATTGGAGAAGAATTGTTGGAGGTTGAATTACTAGGTTATCGAATATTGAGGAGAATTATGATGTAATTCCCATGTGAAACAAGGAGGAAATCATTTACAAAAATAATTCAATATATTGAATGATAGGTTCATCAACTATAGAGTAATTTCATAGGTTCATAAACTATAGAGTAATTTCATGTGAAAAAATATTTTAGTTAGTTCAATGATGTCTAAGATAAGCATGGTCCATCCTTGTGAGAGAGCATATAATATATATCCCAAGTGTATGGGTAAATCCCCTAAGCGTCAATTTTATTAGAAACAACACTTGAATTGGCCAATAATTGATATTGGGTGTAGCCAATCCTTTCAAAATAAATGTCAAGGTGGAAACCATATTTAATAGTAGACTTGATGCAAATAAATTGAACAATTGGCTTAGATATCTGATTTCCTTCTTTGAGATGCAAGGGTACATACACTTTCACAACAACACTTGATGTCGAAAACCTTTCGGTTCCTAAAGCACAAACATGTGTAAGATCACCATTGAAGATGACTTTGGTAATAGAAAGGGCAGCAAGGGACAATGAATACTTCCATTTTTCTTTTTCTCCATGTAAATTTTGTAATTTTGGCCCTAGTTTCCATTTCTTACTTATGGGACATGAATTTTTCATTGGGAACAAGTTTCCATTATGTATTTATACACATTATGTCACATTTTCTAATTAAATGTATGTTTCACATCTATCCTATTGTCGTGGCCTATTGGACCATCGACTCTACAACTAGAAAGACAAAAAAATTGGAACCTGGGGGGTTCAGTCCATTACTGGGGTTGGATGTACATGAATAGTGTATGCTTGGGTGAACCATGGGTTGCACATCGGACATATAGCATTCCATGGATCATCCAAGAGCTCCTCAAACAAGATGTTCATTCTTTGGTTGATAACATTCTGAGAGTGTACATGGTTGTCATGATTTTTCCTGATATCGAAGAGGATTTGGAGGTGCTCCTATACAATATGGTTGGAAAAGTGGTGAGGATTATCCTCCTCCTCCTTTCCAATCACTCTGTCTACCTCTGCATTTAAATCCTTACCTGTACCTGTAAGGTTATCCAATTGCCAACTTGGAGGAATTTTCTCCTCCACCTTGCAGCTCCCATCTCCATAGTACTTGTCTCCTAGCCTGATCTAAGGTAAGTTAGATTCTAAATAAATAGGTCTTAGTATGGAATAATCACAATACAAGTTACATATCCTTACTTATATTGGTTAAGGTTTAATGATTACGGAATAAGTGTGAGTCATATATCTTGTTATAAGAACTAGTAGCCTTATCTATCCCATCACTAAGCTCTACATGTTTGATTAGTGTATTTCTTATAGTTACCTTAGAAAGTAGTTTACAAGGTGCATAACATTATGTAAGTACTTATGGTGATTTGAGTGTAATAATAACATTCCAATAAGATGAACTAGTAAATTTATACTATTATGCATAACAAGTAGTGATACTATTGTAGTATAAAAACACTGTATTCAACTGAGAAATGACATGGTAAAGTAAGATGGTATATACAATCAGTTAATTCTCATTATGTAGATTACATTGCACTTATTTCACACATTGACAAAATATTATATTGTGCTTATTGGTTTATCTATTACTTATGGAAACTAGCATAGGTTAATCACACATACTACTTACTATTCATAGGGATTAGCTTGTCTATGTTGAAAGTTGTTCATCTTTATCCTATTTCTTTGATTTTACTTGTATTGAAATCTCTACTCTCATTGAATCATGAGCTTAATACTCATGATATATTTGATACAAGATTGGTATAGGTATGTAGTGTACATACTATTAAATCTCTACACTACATGTTCTCTGATCCTTACTCATCAATTACATATCATATCTTATGCCATTACTTATCTTGAATATGTGATTTCTCTTATTCATACCCCATTGATGAGTATCCCGTCATAATATTGCCTTTACTTCCATAGGTCGTCTTGCAATCTATAACCACAACTAACTCAATTTGGGTATATACTATATAAAACAACTAACTTAGTAGTATGGTCATTAATTTTTCAACTAGTCATGGAGTATACCATGTATCTTCCATAATCAATACACCCATATTGGAAGTGCATACCCAAATTTGCACTGGTGTAAATGCCACATATCTAGAGTGCATATCTATACAAGTTTTTGCAGACATATTTCAGGTATACAGTGGGGAATGCTGGAAAATCTTGTTAATATTTTTTGAGAATATATTTTAAATAGGCACTACAATGATTTAGTTTATTTTTGCAAAGAGGAAGTATTTTTTGCTAGTAGGTTTTGGTGTTTGCTAGTATATTGATGATGTCTTAGTGGTTCTTTTATCATTGTCATTAGAAACATTTTAGGGTGGGGTTACTAATATTAAATGACTTCATTTATACATGAACTAGGTTATAGTCATATAATGATGATGATAGTTAGTATGATCATGATGGCAATGCCCCTCTTAAATTAAATACAATATTTTTCATGTTTGGAACTCTTAGGTGGTTATGGTACCTTAGACAAGTTCAATTTTCATTTTCATTTATAATTAAATGGAAATGAAAATTGAACTTGTCTAAGGCACCATAACAACCTAAGAGTTCCAAACATGCAAAATATTGTATTTAATTTAAGAGGGGCATTTCCATAATGATCATATTAACTATCATTGTCATTATATGACTATAACCTAGTTCATGTATAAATTAAGTCATTTAATATTAGTAACCCCACTCTAAAATGTTTCTAATGACAATGATAAAATGACCACTAAGACATCATCAATATACTAGAAAACACAAAAAACTACTTGGCATAAACAAACCCCAATAAACCCTTAATTTTAAATATTCCCACAAGATTGCTCAAAAATAAAAATTTTATTTATTTTCCCATAAATAATATATTTTTTTTGAAATAAATAGTTGTCATCGTAATTGCGATGACAAAAAAAATTTTGCGACGAAATTGCTATATAAACCAAGAAATTTTTCTGTCGCTATATACCATGTGGTCATTGTAAGTGTGATGGCAATAAAAATCATGCGATGAATTTTCTATATCAACCACGAAAAATTTGTCGTCACACTTGCGACGTACTCTAGAATTGTTGCAACGATTTTGCTATATAAACCACATAAATTTTTCGTCACAATTGTGAAACACTATAGGAATGCTGCGATGGATTTTCTATATAAACCATGAAATTTAAACCATGCGACAAATTTTCTATATAAATAATGAAAAGTTGTCGTCGCGATTGCTCAAGATTGTTATATAAAAAATGAAAAGTTGTCATCGCAATTGCGATGCACAATAGAAATGGTGCAACAAAGATGCTATATAAACCAAAAAAAGTTAACATTGCAATTGTGACACAAATTAGAGATGTTGCGACGAATGTGCTATATAAACTACGAAATTTGTTCGTCGCAATAACGATGAACAATTGCTTTTACTTAGTTTGCCTATATTGTCGTATTGGCGACGACATTTTTTTTTCACAGTTGTGAGTAGTTCCCTAAGGTCATCGCTCTTGCAACATTATTTCAAGTTCGTCAAAATTGCCACGTCACACGAAATGACGTTTGAGAGACTCAATATTCATCGCAATATCCATGACATAGCGTCGCAAGAGAATTAAAATAGTCGTCACAAAATGACCCAAATTTTCTAGTGATGGGACTTATATATCATATCCATAGTGAAACATGAGGGTTACATAATAAATAAATTCTTACTTAATGATAAGGATTGTAGTTTTTTCTTCACCTTTCTTTCCCACCATTTCTTCATTGTTAGCAAGCATACATAGCCCCAATGAATATTCCTTGATATCATAGAAGCATATCCCCACTACTAGGTAGCATCCATATTCTCGAAATGTTTTTTCATACTTCCCACACTTTTGGTAGTGCTGTCAACTTCCTTGTGTTCATGTTTCTCTACCTTCATTGTTTTAGATATATGATTTATGTATTTCTTTTGCAACATATGTGAAAGAGAGTAGAAAGAGGGGTGATACAAGAGTTACTTTGGCATGCTAGTCTCAGTCAGTAGTTCATTCCCGTGTGTTCCTAAACACGATTTACTGATAGAGTAGATTTAGGGGAAACATGGGTAATACCACTGGATGTATGCAGAAGACATATAACTCAGAGTAATTCAGAAAATCAAGTGCATCACAGCAAAGTGTTGAGAGTGGTCACACATAATAAAGATGATTGATAGAATCTATCATAAGGTATTGAATTTGTGGGTCATATTCTTTCTCTTGGTCTAATTGAACCAATACCTCTTTTTTGTACCATCATCTTTTATGAGGAAAATGTTGAGTCATAGGTCGCTTGATTACTACTAAATTGAAGATATCAAAGAACAAGGTGGTTGCATGAATTGAAACATTCATGTTTTCGATTGTGAGGAGGAACTAATGTGGAGTGGAGAAAAAATATTTATTGTGAACTAAAAAATGAAAAGAGAAGAGTAAAATCAAAGAGAAATTATAGGAAAAAGAGATCCGAGAATAAATAAAAAAATTGATTGGGGTGAAAATAACAGAAACAAGGGAAAGAAAATTAAAGAAAATCCTACTATGTATAGGACTAAATCACCATGGGTGATTAGGAGAAGTATTTTTGAGGAATTTACCACTAACAGGGAGCTCCTCCTCCTCTCCCTGCAATGTCGTAAGTCTGAAGGTCCCAAGGCCAATTTTCTAGTAGATCATATAGGGTGCCAACCATAACTTCTAAAATTTGGTTTGTTTTCCCTTTATCTCATTAGATTTTTCCCACTTGAGTACGAGGTCTCCCTCCTAAAAATATTTATTCCCTACAACCAATTTTGCAAACAAGTTTTTGATTACTTATTGATCGTGAGTTAAGTTAATTTTAGCTTTCTCCCTTTCTTCTTCCAGTTTTAACATTTTTAACCTCTCTTGCATCACAGGGAATGCCTCATCTCAGGTGGACTGGGATAATTGCAAGGCTGGTAGGAAGGTGTGGGTAGGTACAGTGGCTTCTTGTCAATAAACTAGGAAGAAATGGGAGTTGCCGATGGATGACTTGGGGGTTACTCTATCAGCCTAAAGGGCATTTTGGAGAGCAAGGTGCCAGTTTATTTGATGGTCGTTGACAATATTCTTGAGAGTGTTAATGAGATTTTTATTAGTGAATTAAACAAATACATTCCCTTCTGGGTAATAATTTTTTGAATATTTAACTTTGATATTTATTTCAAGTAAAAATTTAGTTAATTTCATAGAGGAAAATAAAATTGCATTATCAAAGAATGATGACTTAGGAACTTCAAACCTGGTGATGATATCAGAATCAAGGAATGAAGTCACCTAGTTTTCATTTATATACTTCAAATGGATCTCCTCACTCCATATGGTTAAATAGTCAGTGGAAGTCAAGATGTATTTATGCAGTTGGGAAGAATTGGGATTGATTTCCCCAATTACATCTAGTCCCCATTGTTGAAATGGATGTTCTACGATCATTGTCTGCATGGGAAACACAACTTTATTCTCTCTTTCTGTTGAATTTTGACATTGCTATAATTTCCTCACATAAGTGTGAGAATTCTTGAAGAAGGTGGGCTAGTAGTAACCATCTCTGATAATTTTATGTATAGTAGTGTCTCCACCAAAGTGTCCTCTAGCTGATCCATCATGGAGTTTGGATAGGACGTTATCAACATTTCTCTTCTTAAGAAATATTAGGAATACACCATCATAGTTTTTTATGCAAAGAATCCCTTAGATAATATAGTACTGAGCATATTTAAGCCTGAGGGACCTTTTGTTTTTGGGATTCAAATAATGTGGAGCTTATCTATGATTCAAGTAGTATTTCATTTCGTAAAACCATGGCTCTGAACCAGCCGATATGTAACAAACTTATTTTTCCAAGAGATCGTGATCTTGATATAGGGAATCTTCCCATGCTCAATACAGGGTGATTCAACGACCAATTTGCATAGTCCTTGTCCTTTAAAATTTTTTGCAAGCTTTATATCCAGGTCATACTCCTATAGGTTCATAATCTAGTTGGCTCTATTTTTCACTAATTCTTTATGTACTTGGAGATTCCTGACCATGGGGTAAGGAACAATGACCTTGGTTTTAGATTTGAGAAATAAAGGCCTAAAGTGCTTGACAATTTTAAATACAACATAGTATTGTGTATCTACTTCAGGATAATTTATCTCAACTCCTTGTAGCCCCGAAATCATAAAAGACATAGGGAACTCATCTCCTTCCAGATTCTTCTATGTGAAGACAATTGTAAATGCGATGTCGTAGGAGAAGGTGTAAAGAAATAATTCTTAATTAAAATATGGGTTCAATAATGGAGGGGATTATGATTTGATCCTATTGAAGGATTCATTAGGCCCCTATTTGAATTCAAAATTCGTTTTTATCATGTCTTGCAGGGGTTTTACTATTTCAGTGAAACTGAGGATGAATCACCTCACAAAATTTATCCTCCCGAGGAATGAATGCATGGGCTTCTTACTGTGAGTTGGATGGATTTTGGCAATTGCTTCAATTTTCTTAGGTTCATCATATCAAGTTTGGAGATGATGAAACCCATGAGTATGACTTCATCAATGATGAACACAAATTTCTTCGACTTGAGAGAGATGACATATCTCCTACATCTGTTGAATAACTTATTCAAATGAGTTATGTGTGATTTTATATTCTTTTAGAATATGTTCACATCATCAAGGTATACTAATACACATTCTCCTATCATGCCTCTAAAGTTAATATACATGGCTTGTTGAAATGTTTCTACCACATTGATGAATCCTAAAGACATCTTCCTATAAGAATATGTTCCCCATTTTGGTTCTGAATGTTGTCTTTAGTTGATCTTCACAAGTCATCGGGACCTAGTTATATCCATAGAATCCATATAGTAGGGAGAGTGTTTATGAGTTGGACACACACTGTAGAATTTGTTCCATGGGGAGTACAAGGTAGTTGTATTTCTCTTAGGCTCTATTTAAATTTCTGAAATCAACGCAAAGCCTAATATCCCCATTCTTCTTCCTTACTGGTACTAAGTTGGATATCCATTGTGTATGTGTTACCAAGAATATGAATTTGGTAGCTAACAAATTATTTAATTATGCTTTTACCTAGGTTCATGGGAATGATATGTTTTTATATCCTCATAAGTCTAGGGGAATATTATCTTGTATTCTTTGAACAACTTGATGTACGACATCCTTTCTTCACGAGAGCAATTTTTTCCCAGGTTAATGTTTTGAGGTGTGATATCTAACCCCAAGTTCACTACTTTGAACTACATTTATGAGATATTATTCTTTCAATGTATGATATATGACCCCAAGTTCATTATCTTGAAGATTATAGATCTTTTCCAGTCTAACCACATTCATAGGGGTATTGTTGGCTAAGCTTGATGTGATCTTCATTTCAGTTGAATCAGTAATATCTGTATTCAACAGTAGGTCCTATTGACTTTCATCTATGATATAATCCTTGAATGTATGTTTGTGGTGTAAAACAATTATGAGTTGTTGGTCATCATCAAAGACCCTCAAATTCATGATATTGTTAGGAATTGAGGTATTTCATAAAAGTTCAACAAAAAATGAGTCATGCATCATGTTGTTCCCAAGATTAAACTTAAGGATCAAAGAGTAATGTCAGGCATCAAGAAAGTTTAAAGAGAGTGTTTTTAAAGAGTGCTTTTTCTACCTTAGTTACATGAGAAAAATTCCTTAAATGAAATTAACAATATGGCAACACAGAGATCGTATTTCATGTCTGAGTCAAAATTGTAATATTGAATGTTGTGAGATAAAAATACAAAACTATTAAAAAAAGAAAGGCATCAATTGTTGAAGAGTCTCACCTTGTTGCAGTGGAAGAAAATAGATAGTGTACCCTTGAATAAAGTATAAGATACAGTAATCCACACAACTTCCAGGTATTGTTTTACTTTCAGTAAACATAGAGGAAAAAATGCTTACTTAACGAATTACTGATATAATAAGATTACAATAGTTTTGATATTAAACTGCAATTAAACACTTATCAAGGAATTGCATAAGGAAATGTTGAGATATGTAAAAACAAAAGAAACGCATAACCCAAACTAAACAAAATTTGGAATCTCTGTTTGCACTTGTATTAATACTCACTAAGGAGAGTTTTCTCTATTACATCTAGAAAGTGGCAGCCTTTGATAGATCTTCAATCTATGTATTTATACAAACTGTCACAACTCAAAATGGTTGGACTTCTTATAACTAAAAATAGAAAATATTTGAAATAATAAAATAGTGCATAGAGAATGATGAGATTCGTTGGAAATCTCTTCTATATCTTTGTGTGCTGGCATAAAAGCTTCCTTTCCTCATTCCTTTAGGCTGGACACATATGTCTTCTGATATTCCTAACGATCAAGCACAATATCCTAGCTGTTGCAGTCATGTTTCCATCTATCCCTCCAACTACGTTCAGTAATGTAATGACAGTTTCTTACCTGCTTCCCATTGTGCTTGTTTTTCCTTTCTCAATGCATTGGACACATCTATTTAAAAATTCTACCACCAACCTAGCTGGCTCAATAGTTTCATTTACCTCAAAGGTGTATAATTTCCTTTCTACTTGAGGTAGCTTCCCTTGTATCATTTTTACCTCCTGAGTTATGGCCTAGGACTCTGAACTTGGGTTCACTAGACACTTATTAATCTTAAGGAGGTAAATTTGGCTCATTTCCTGAATGGATGCCATATTTTATTCTTTGTTCTTTATATAATTATGTTGGTTCATTGCAATATCAATTTGCCCCAGGGCCTCCATGATATTGCTTCCCTCAAAATCAATCAGTTTTTTATCTAAGGATGACAATGCTTCTTGAAAACCATCTTTCACTTCCTAGGTTAGTCTCTTTCTCTCTGCTAAATTCATTTCCCACACCTTCAGGGCCATATCACCTCTTATTTGTTCAAAAGGGGAAAGCCAAGTAAAATCTGGGACATTATCTTTTTGTGCCAATATGATGGCCTCTTGAAACTTATCTCAGTCTGATCGAGATTCTCCTTCCTTAATATAGATATCCTTTAGATCAAGGTCTACTTCTTGGTAGCATTTATGGATGGCATCGACCTTCATGAAAAAATCTTGTTCAGTCATTTCTAGTTTTTCATTTACCTCCAGTGCTTGAGTCTAAAAGGATGATATATCGATGTACCTTCAGTCAAGTATGAAATGGATTCCAATTTATTTATTAACTCATCTCGTTGAGTGACCAATCCCTTGTTGGCCTGTGAATTTCGATGGAGCTCATTAAGGTTAGCCTGCAACTATTGGATTTGATGTCTGTCTAATAATGAAATCATATGAACCTGATGAGGGAACGTAGGCCATACCTTTTTCAGGGATTCTTTTAACTCTTTGTTGATGTCCCATGTCTCTGTTTGATAGGATAATTCTCGGCATACTAACCATTCTGGTAAAAATATAGGGAGAGCGTGGGGAGGGACTGAGCATCCGAAAACCTTCATATAAGAGAAGTTTTCTTCAATGAACCAATCTGCTAGTTTGCCCATATTTCCCATGTTTTTTTCTAAAATTCGAGGGGGTGGGAAACCATATAAAGCTATAAGGATAGGCACTACTACATTGTGGCAGATTTCATATAAGAATTTTTTTTCCTTTTCCTCCCACAACTTGGAATGGTAAAACTGGATAGGTTCTATACTTGTTGGGGTCCAGCTCCAATTCATCAATGGGAAAGGGGTTATGAAGCATATAGAATCCATGATATATGTAGACATAAAGAAATGGGTGGGCTTCCCCTTTGATTTATCCAATTTGTACTCATTAATTTCTTTGGCCAAGTTCTCTAATAAAATTTTGGCCTAATTAAATGTGTATCCCTCGACCACCTCATGCATAATCAATACCCACTCCACTGGGAAATGAGTAGGACTCCTCTTCCAAAAATATTATATAGAGCATCATAGCTACATAAATCATGTGAGTGTCCAATGACATTGTGGTGTACATTCCATGAGCATTGGCCCTGAACTTCTCTGGGTGCCCCCACCAGGACTTAATTATATCGGGATAAATCTTGTCATATTGTATGCATTCTTGTTTCTCAAAATCTAAGATAAATGCAGTATTGTAAGTATATTAAGGCTCGAGAGATATATTTTACATTACTTAGAGGTGTTCTGGTCGGAACAAGCCAACAAAAACTTTCTGGTGGTTGGTGATGCTCCTAGTTTGGACATTGATGTTCTCTAAGGCTCAGCCTATCATGTCATTATATGGCATGAGTCTCATCCGTGAAACTACCTTGTGTATCTCTGAATGAGATATATACCTGAATTTTTCTTCACGAGTATAATCTACTTCATCACGAAAATCTTTTGGACAATTTATAATCTCATGTTCCAGAACATCGAACACATGTGTCCAAGATTTCACAGTGTGTATGGCTCATGGCATAGTGTCTGACAGAACATCAACATTCAGATTTGAAACCTCACCATCCACATCATACTTATTCACCATATTCCCTGGTTCCATGATATCGAGAGAACAGAACAATGTTACCTGTTTCAAAGGAATTGTGTGAGCTTAGCAATAAGATAAAACTTGCTACTTTGCGGAGGATGAAAATGAAATTTAAAATCGAAGTATTTTTATTCACATTAGATGCATTGATTCTAGTATAGTTTTACTGGAGAAAATTTTATTAAATTTAATGGAAACATCTACCTGATGATCCACAATCTACGTTAAAAATCATTATCGTTGATTAGTCATAAACTCCATTAATATTCGACGGTTCATATTCAGAAATTTAGATGAGACAGAGTGAGAATTATCTGAATCCTGAATCCACAAAGTTTAATCACTGGATAATCATTTTTAACTCTTTAAATGACCATGTTTAAAAATTTCATTAATATCGAGTGTCACGACAGTTTGGACTTCGGGAACTTTAAAATCAGCTTGAGGGGAAATCCTCGAAACCCAAAAATGCGAAGTGATTAGTTATCTGATAATCAGTTTCAAGGTTTAATTAATTATATTTAACTTTAAGTTTTTCATAGATTCAAACTTTATAGACTTTAGGATACGATGAAGGTTAAACGTCCAAACCCCAAAGTGTGGATTCACTAACTATCTCTTGACCATGATGTTGTTGGGAAATAATACCCTACAGACTAGAAAGCTAGGGCTAGACTTGCATGTAGATCATGACCTTAAAGAAACCACTTTTAACCTATCACCCCAAAACTTAAAACCCCTTTTTCACATACAAACATGGAAAGGACCTACTAACCTTTTTACTGATGTTTGGTGTAGATCCTCCGTTGTGATTTGTCTGCTTGCTTACGTTGCTCCTTCCAAAGTTATCCTGCAATCAAGACAAAAACACTACGCATGCATGTTATTTTTCTACTTAAGGGTTAGAAATTAAGCATAAATTGCAAAAATCACATACAACTCATGCATTGGGACGAGAAAAGTATTCTTTTATTAATCTCAAGATGAATCAACTTACAATAATGATAGAGATCGGCCACTATTCCTTGATCCTGATCCTAGGCTCCTCCTCTTCTTTGTCCTCCAACTGCTTTGCTTGAATTCTTCTTAGGCTTGAGGAAAGGCTAAAGGGTTGGGAAAAATGGATTCGACAATTGGGCAGAGTTTCTTTTCTATATTTTTCCTTTTCCAAATAGTACCCCTACCCCTTCTTTTATAGGCTAGAAGGAGCTAGAGTTTTGGACAAACTCTCATCCATGCATGGCCAGGAGTTTTAGTTAACTGACCCATAGTTTTTTGTCCCGTCGGCAACTTTCCTATTTTTGTGCTTTGTTAGGTAAACACAGGTTGTAGTAGGCCAACCAACGTTCCAACGCATGCAGTAGTAGGCCTGCCAGTGTTCCAACGTGTGCAGTAGTAGTTTAGGGCACGTTTTACTTGATTTAAGAGGATTTTCAAGAGTTTATTCATCATGGCTTTGGAAAGGAAGGGATATGAGTTGGCCTAATGCCAGGTAAGCATGTGTGGTGCAATTTAGGGTTATAACACATGATTAAATTAATTAATTAAGGTTTAATACTCTAGCATTTTAGTGCTTCGTTGATTTGGGAATTATTTCTTTGCTATATTTCCAAAGGGTTATCTCCTGTAGTGATGTGTCATAGATGACGCCATTCTAGATGACATGTCAAGAAAATGGAGGTGCCACGTGTTACTTGGAATCATATGAATCATCAAACGAAAATGTGATAAATGAGTGCCACATGTTAACTCAAGGAAGACTCAAGAGATACATGTGTACCACGACTTGTGTCTTTTCAAGGTTTAGATTAAGTGAAGGATGGACACTTTCAGGTTTTGAGGCTTTATCATTAAGACCTATTGAAATGACTGAAGTGCGGAGCTCCAGAGCGACCTTTAGTGATTTACCTCTTTAACAATTTGGCAGCTCCAAACTCCAGAGAAAATAGGATCGTTCGATAAAATGGGATAACCTTAATCAACGATTGATATCATGCACGCCTTATTTCTAATTAACCATAAATGAATTTGATTTAAAATTCGAAAGTTCTTTTCTGAGTTACCAATTTGGGAAAGATTATATTTTCACGAAGTGGAGAATGTAAAGCTCAAAATTTCAGGATTATATGTGTTCCAATAGAGACTCCATATGGGGATCGTGTCTCCCTGTGAGATGCAGAAGAATAGTATATGAAGTTCCTTTATTGGGTAAATGGAGTCATAACTATATTTCTGTGAAACACCTTTGGGAATTATCATACAGAGAAAAATTGAACTTAAAACAAACTTCAAAAAACCTTCAAAACACACCTAATTATTGATCTCAAGTTAGGCTATTAATAATTTCCTTTTCCTAAAAATCAATTTTGATTTTCTTAAGATAATCAAAACAACTTTAACTAAAATATCAGACTTTGGTCGATTTCGTTCGCATCAAGGTTAAGTATTCTTAAAATTTATTTATGGAATCCCATGTCGTTTTAGAATGTAAATATTACCAGAAAGAGAACTAGATACCAGAGTATATTATATACGTCTATAAAATCCTTACAGATATCATAGATATTTCTTCATTATCAATGAGCTTGTTCAGTACCCTCTTGAAGTTATCCACATCTCCCATTGAATTTCCTTTCACCACTTCAAATAGAACTTTTGCATTTTATTGAGATGAGGGTAATCATTACATGAATTTCCTTTCATCATCTCTTTTGGACAAAATTGGGGCAATCAAATTAGGAATTTCCTTTCACCATATGTCTTCGAATAGATGGAGGCAATCATTTTATGAATTTCCTTTCACCATCTGTCTTATATTTAAATATTTTTGAAGTGGGGGAAATCAATTTTTATGTATCATACAAGGGATGATGTCTACTTAAAATTTAACAATGAAGATCTGTCAACAATGTTTTATTATACTCTGAACTAAATCTCTCTCGATATTCAATACATTTTCGTTTATAGGGAAGATCTTATGGGGATTTTTATTTTCCAGGGATTGGCCTTGAGCAAATTAATCAGTTAAAATATGATAGAAGAGCTAAAGTTATTAGGATTAGCCTAGACATAATTTATTTCATTAAAAATAAGAGTACCATAAATATTTTTGCCTAATCTTGTTTTGCAGATATGTTTTTAAGTTTTCATAGTCAAGCAGAAATTGTTTCTTTATATGATCAAGACTTAAGGACATGTAGTAAAAATCAGAAGAGAATAAAAGATCAAGGATAGGGAAAATAAAACAGAATGAGGACTCATAGGGTCTTACGCAAGATAATCTTATTTCCACAAAAGTTCATTTCTTGATTATCAAGCTTCTCCTTTAAGCCTTGTTTTTATTCCTATTTTCTTTTTCTTTTTGTTTCATTTTTTGTTTTATTTTCATTTGATTTAGATACGGCTTCAGACTTAATATGTAGATTTATACTTTATGATCCTTGATCAGGTGACGATACTTACATGAGTAGAACCTCGTTTATACCTGATGAAACTTCCTTAGAATTTTAGCTAGAACTATAAATGTAGGAGTTCATACCTCGTATTTGATTTATATTTTCAATCAAACCAGTTATTAATTCATCACCTGTTTGAGAGAAAGAAAATGTTTTGAAAACTGATCGTTGGTTTCTGATACCTCCTCCTCTCTCATTTGATAGTAAGTATCCTGCATGGGAACACAATGGAAAAAGTCAGAAAATTCCGCATAATAGAAATGATATGTAGTACATATATTTTATATTTTTATTTTATGATATCAAATAAGACTTGGTTTATTTACAACGAAAAGTAAAATTTGGATAATCTATAAGAGAAAATAAAATTGTAAATCAAACAGGAAACCAAAACTAGTATATACAATGGGAATGTGAAACATGATTATTTCATAAAATGTTTTAGATAATGCCCATTGATAGGGGCTTCAAGAGTTTTTCCATTGATATTTTCTAGTAGGAAAGAATTTTTTCCCTCAGCAGCCATAATTCTGAATGTCCCAAACCAGAGATGGTCCAATTTGCCATGATTCCATACATCTTCTTTTCTAGAGTCCCACTTTAAAACTAGATCTCCAGGAAGAAAATCCATGTCTTTCGCCTTTTTATCGAAAAGGGCCTTCATATTATCTTGTTATTTTTTAAGTTTGTCATCTACTTTGACCTTATTTTACTAGACTTCAATTATTTGATTTATCCTTCTTGTAATGTCATTTGTCTCTTAATTTGTGTCTTGCCAAATCTTCATCACAGGAAGAGCTATATTGATAGGAAGGACAACATCAGTACCATAAACCATTTGAAAAGGGGACATACCTATGGATTTCTTGGTGCTGATTCGATTTGCCCATAAGGTGTATTTCAAGTGAATGTGCCAAGCCTTCTTATTTTGCGTTAACACCTTTTTGATGATATTAATTAGGATTTTGTTGGAAGATTTGACCAACTTGTTTCCCTAAGGATAATAGGTTGTATAATGTTCTAACATAATGTTGTATTTTTGGCAGAAACTGACAATTTCCATAGATTTGAAAGCTTGGGCATTGTCAGTGACTATTTTTGCAGACAACCAAATCACGATAGAGTGTTTTCTTCCAAGAAATTTATTACCAATGAATCCGTAGCATTTCGAGTTGGAATGGCTTCAACCCATTTTGTGAAGCAATCGATGATGGTTAAAATCCATTTATGTTGTGCGCTTGAATGCAGATGGATTTCTCTGAATGAAATCTAGACCCCACTGTTAAAAGGGAGCTTCTACTTTGACTAGGATTAAAGGTAGTGCAGGGATATTTTGTTTACTAGAGAATAGTTAGTAAGAATTGGAAGATCTGACCTTGGCATTGACATCAGGAAATAACTTCCACCAATAATATTTGTCTCTCAAAATCTTGTAGGCCGTTGCGCTACAGGCATGGTGCCCTCCACACACTCCTTCATGAAATTCATTTATGACACTCTTTGTTTCAGGTTCTATTAGGAAACATAAGAAGAAACCTAGAGGATCCTTCCAGTACAACTGGTCTTCAATAATACAATATTTGACTGGGTGTAGCTTCGAATTCCTTGCTTTGGATGGAGTCATGTCATTTGGGCACTCAAGGGTAAGGAGGTATGTAACAATTTCGCAATACCATGAAGAGGAAGAAAATTTACCTTCAATCTGAGTCATAGGCATTTGGTCATCAAGCTCATCTATATATGAGAGATACCCATGTGATCCCATATGATTTATCCCGAGCGCCCTGAAATTCGATTAGGCTAATAGTTTCACTAGGCCTTGTCCTTTGACTAGTTTGGTTGGTTTTACTTCTAGATCAAAATCCTAAATTTTGGATAACCATCGACCTCTCTTTCCATCATTGTTTGGTTGTACCGAGATGTCCTTGATAGGGTCTGTTTGTCTGTAAGTGATTATTTTGGAATGTAGCACATATGTCCTGAAAGATTTGAGAGCTTTCACCATTGAGTAGGCTTGTTTTTCAAGTATATCATATTTTAATTATCCATCCCTGATACTTTTACTGAAAAAGGCTATCGATTTCTCAAAACCATCTTCATTATTTTGCAGGAGCACTGCAACAATAGTATGCTAAAAAATGAAAGAAAAAATCAAGAATTCCTTAGTATAGTCTGGGCTTGCCAGCACTGGTGCTTCGCCTATAGCTTTCTTGACTCCTTCGAAAGACGCTTTGGATTCTGTAGTAACCTTCACTTCTCTATCCTTTTTCAACATATCTATAATCAATTTGACAATTTCAGCGAATTTAGGGATGACTCTTAAAAAAATTGTCTTCCCTAAAAAAGATTGCATTTCTTTTTTATTTCTAGGAATGTTTATCATGTCAATATCCTCAACTTGCTTAGGATCAATATTGATTCAATATTTTGATACTATATGACCCAAGATCTTACCCTCTTGCATAGCGAAGTGTGACTTTTTAAGGTTAATATACAAACCAAACTTTCTTCATTTCTCAAAAGTTTGCTTGAGGTGGACCAAATGTTCTGCATCAGACTTGGAAAAAATTGTTAGATCATCTAAGTAAATAAAAAAAAAATTGTCTCTTTCACTGATGAAATATATATCCATCACTCTCTGGAAGGTAGCTCATGCATTCATCAAACCGAATGACATTTTATCATACATGAAAGCTCCCCATGGAGTGGTAAATGCAGTCTTTTATTTGTCATTTTCATGGACAACAATTTGATTGTATGCGGAAAAACTATCAATCAAGGACATTCTAATAGATTCAACTACTTTTTCTAGTACATGATCCATTTTTGGTAGTGGGTAGTTGTCTTTGAGGGATGATTGATTTAAGTTTTTGAAATCTACACAAAGCCTTATTTCTCCATTTTTCTTTCTAATGGGTATTAAATTTGCTACCCATTCATAATATCTGAGTGGAATGGTAATCTTTGCATCGAGACTCTTCTTGACTTCCCTTTCTATCACTAGTATGAGAATAGGATTTATTTTTCTAAGTTTCTTCCTGAAAGGTTTGATACCATGTTTCAAAGGAATTTTGTGTTCAATAACAGAGGTATCGTAAGTTTTTATATCATCATAGGACCAAGAAAAAAATTCCTTTATACTTTCTAAGAAACTTGATGTACTTATTCTTCATTTGGGGTGGAAGGTGTGTAGATATCTTGACCAGTTTAGGATCTTCTTTAGTTCCTATATCACAATCTTCAACCTCTTTAGGTTGAGGTCACAAGGTAGACTTTAAGGGTATGTCATCTTGGTCAAACAATCTCCCTTAGGGTATCAAACCCCTGGGTATTTGATTGTTCTTAATAACAAGCATGTGATGGTTTGCAATCTTGTCCTAGAAATTTTTAGGGTCTTCACCTTCCTGCATTACCCAAACAGGATCCTTCTGGTTTTCTTGATATATGTGAGTCTCAAAAAACTCATCAACCATCTCCATAAATGGTTTTATCTACACATCATCTTCAAAAACTTGTCAGTGCTAAACATTGTTCGGAATCGAGGGTCTCTGTCAAATATTGATGTGATACTTCTGTTTTAGAACAATAGGTGGTACAAAGGTTGCAACATCTTTGGATAAAGAATCTGCCTGTTGATTTTCCATTCTAAGAATATAGTGAATATTAAAGGATGAGAAGAAATTCTCTATCAAATCCCATGTGCAATTTCTATATGAGCTTAGCCTTGGATGCTTACCTTGATATTGCTTCTTTATTTGTTTCATGACAAGCCTTGCATCACCATAAACTATTAAATGTTCAATTTTTAACTTTCTAGTAGCCTCTAATCCTAAGACTACAACTTCATACTCACAGACATTATTCATATAATCAATTTCCCACTGTAATCTATATGAAAAGGGGATAACATACTCATCTCCTAGTGCTACAAATAACACTCTAGCTCCTACTCCTTCGCAGGAAGAAGTGCCATCAATTTTTTTTTTCCATACTCCTCTACTATTTACACTTTTATTTGTTTTTTTCATTTTTTATTTTATTCTTTTGTACATTCTTCGAAATTGTCATCTATTGATAATATAAAATTTCCTAAGTCATAATAAACAATGTATACTGGGTAATTATTTGGGTTTTTGAGGTCACTTACTGTATACGCCAGTCTTGTCTCTCTGTACAATCGAGTGAATTTCCCACCAAAAATTTGGATCATGGAATTTGTCATGTCCAGCTGAAGTGATCCTCCTAATTTGGTGTCCCAAGATCTAGATAGAAGCATGTCGTACATGGAAGGGATGTCGAAAACGAATAAATTCATGAGGACAATTTTTACAGGAATTTGTCCAAGATTTACCACCAAGTCATTGATGATGCCAATACACTTAACTTTCCTGGAATCAAATGAATACAGGTCTTGATAAGGTCTAGTGATTTCAAGGCCTAATTTCTCCATGATAATTTTAGGCATCAAATTATGAGAAGCCCCAGAATCTAACATACAATTGTGGATTACATGGTCATAAACAATTAGTGTAATATAAAAAGGAGAAACATAGTCCTTAGTGTTCTCGATGTGCGGACCAAACATGATCATGGGTATTTCATATTGTAGATTAAAAAAGTCTGCATGACATTCAACATCGGAAAAAATTAACATTTTAGCAATTTGATTTTTATATATTGGGTTCTTTGCAAGATCAATCAGAGGCATGGGGATTTTAATTTTACTAAGTCTATTTTCTAAACTGAAACTACTTGTTTTTTTTTTTCAGTTTCTCTGGTTGGAACTTGTGCTTTTATATTTTCTAGTTTCTTAGTCTGTGTTTCTCTTGTTTCAACTAGCTTTGACTGGGCATATTGTTTTTCGGTTAATTTTTTAGTACTTACTGCCTCATT
This sequence comes from Picea glauca, assembly GCA_000966675.3. Lineage (NCBI taxonomy): Eukaryota > Viridiplantae > Streptophyta > Pinopsida > Pinales > Pinaceae > Picea > Picea glauca. The sequence continues at coordinate 205,722 of JZKD02S1777542.1, forward strand.
CATTTGATTTCGCAACAAAATCTTTTTTGGTGGATCATTCATGGAATTCTTTTCTCTGCGACTGAAATTATAATTTTGTTGGAGTTCAAACATTATTGAGTCGACGATTCCTTGATAGGCAGAGTCTCCCATATCATTAATAATTTCTTTATTATTAAATAGGGATTCCAGATCTAAATACTTTTCATAATCCTACCTAGTCAAATGAGGTTCCATATCATCATCACTAAGGTTGTTTATATCCTCATCTAACCCCTCATAATTTTGCATATCATTCCTCTGCATAAAATTTCCAGTTTTAAATGGGGCTTGGATTTTTTGATCTAAATGTTTTATTTGTATTTGGTGTATCTAAGGGTTAGGGTTTCTCTTGAACTGATTTCTAGTGTAAGTATCATATTTGGATTGATCTAGATCCATTCTGGATATTTTGTTAGATAAATCTTTGATTATTTTGGACATCTCATCCATCTTCTCTTCTGCAAACTTCATGGATCCAGAAGGTCCAACTTATTCTTTGAACAATCTAGGTTCTTTGGTTCCCATATCATTCTTACTTTTTAATTTTCTGGATGCCATCATATTGAATTTGATTTATATGACATCGTCCTGCATCCCTGCTAAAGTGGCATATCTTCTTTCCCTTAATAGGAGAGCAAAGTTAGGATCAAAGGCTCCTGCAAAGGTTACCTTTGTAGAAGGTTGAGAGGGTTTTACCTCAACTAGGATTTTATTGCATAGTTTGTTGAACCTTTGAGTAAATTCGAGAATTGATTCAAAATTCCTTCTTCTTAAAGCCTCGAATTTGGTTAAATAATAGAGATGGTCGTTCTTCTCTCCCCATTGTCTTAGGAAGGCATTTTCTAACTCATCATAGGACTGTATGGAACCTACCAGGAGTCCTTGGAGCCAGGTTCTCACTTTTCCTTTGAAGGTTTGTACTAAAATACTTGAGTATACATCTTCGTGTTCGATCCCTAGGATATCAACAAACTGATTAAAAAAGGCTATGTGCTCAGTTGCAGTTAAATCTCCCTCTCCCATGAATTTTGTTATATTTTTCATATAATTCTCGAGAAAATTATGAAGGATGGCAAGGAGGAACAAGGGAGTGTATTTGGCAGATACCTTGGAAAAAATTCTATGGGGTGCAGGTTGTCCTTGACCTTTTCCACCTGCTCCTCTGCCTCCGACACCACCTTCCCTAGCAGAAACCATTGGAAGTCTAGGGGATGAACTGTGGGAAAAAATAGGGTTTTCAAAAACTTTGAGGGACAGAAGTGGTGACATTTGAACTTCTTCGAGATGTGGCAAAACAAATTATGGAAAAATGTCATTAGGAGATGAAAAATCTAGAAGAGAGGGAAAAGGGAAATGTGGACTAGTTTCCTCAGACCTACAAGATGTATAAATAGGAGAACTAATAAAGGATGAATCAGGGTATAAAATATGTTCTTCAAGGTTTAGGATAACTGAAAACTTTACCTCATGCAAGGATGAGGTCAAAAAAGTGTTAACGACAGTCAATATAGAGAAGGATATTTTTTTCTGACTATTAGGAGTATCATTTGAGTCAATATCAATCTTTATTTTGGGTACAATTACCTTCAGGTTCTCAAACCTAGACTCTAGTGTACTAGTTGATGCATCCACAAAGGGTTCTTGTTTAAAATTCTCTTCAGGGGTTAGCTCTTCAACCAGAACCTTAACATTAACTTATGCAACTTTGGGTTGGTATATTTTACTTGTTGATGCAATAGTCGATTTAAGGTATCCCTTTGGTTTTAATAGCTTTTTAGGATCTGATACTGGTGTGGTCTACTTATCGTTTGGATATTTTCTGGTATTCTTTCAAGCAAATGCCATTTTGTTAAGCCCTAATATGGGCTCATTACCCCTTAATTGGGGCATATTATATTAGCAATGTTATTTTATTTATGTCGGCTTTAGGCCATTAGTTGTAATTATACCGCCTAGTCTCCTATATATATATTAGTTGAATCATCTTGTACTTGAACATTTAAGTGGGGTAAAAGGAGGTTGCCCCCTCGAAGAGGCTTATTATCTGAAATTATCTCTTTTTCAAGGCGTTGAGTACTTTTTCTGAAGAT
>JZKD02S1777542.1:227188-261925 GCA_000966675.3 Picea glauca
TCACTTTTAATACTAAAATGAATAAAGTGGAAAATAATGATGTGAAACCCAAATGTATTTATGAAAATGATATGATGAAGGTTTAATTGGGTGATGAAATGTAAGGAATAGTGAAAGGAAAGGTGGATGAAAATATGACATTTCTGAGTCCCAACACGTTCCAGACTTAATCTTCATTTCTTTCAATCAAATACATGGTTAAATGAACATACCTTGTTCCGGACATTCGATGTCGATCCTTCTTCATGCTTGATCGCTTGCTAGCAACTATCCTCCCAAGGTTGACCTACGTACAAAACAAGAAACAAACTCTACATGCATTTGTTCTACAGATTAATGGGTTAGAGATTCAAACATATATTCACTAAATTATGAAGAACTCATATAGTGGGATGGGAAAAGAATTTCTTTATTATTAAATTTAATGAATCAACTTAGAATGTTGAGGCCGACCACTACTCCATGAACCTGATCTTGGGCTCCTCTTCAAATGTCCTCCAATTTCTTTGCTTTGTATCTCTCTTTGCAAAAGGATGGCTAAAGGGTTGGGACAATGGGAATGTGCAATTGGGTAGAGTTTCTTTACTATTATTATCCTCTTCCAAATAGGACTCCTAACCCTTCTTTTATAGGCTAGAAGAAGCTAGGTATTTGGATGAACCCTCGGCCATGCATGGCCAGAATATTCAATTAACTCACCCAAAGTTGTTTGTTTCATCGACAACTTTCCTTTTTTTGTGATTTTGTAGGTACATGTGGGCTATTTTAGGTCATCTAGCATGTACATGCATGCAGTAATGGAGTAGTGCACGTGGGCCCTTATAAAAGAGGCTTTTTAAAGAGTTTTTCAGCAGTTCTTTGGCAAAGAAGGGATCTGAGATGGCCTAATGCTAGATAAGCATGTATGGTGCAAATTAGGTTTATAAAAAATTCCCCCTAATGTGTGAGCTCAGAAGAGCATCTGATGGATAAAATACATTACCAATATTTACTGATGTGCCGAACAAGTGAGCCTAGGGACCAGGAACCGGGAGGCGTTGTTTGCAAAATAAAAAATGTCTCACCAAGGTGGGCATACCCATGCTCGAGATAGAATAGAATCATGGCTACCAATCAAATACACTATAGATCCATGTCAAATAACTATATAAAGTGTAGCCGTGAACAATACACAGCGGAGGTAGATTTTGAAATCAAAAAGATATACATATAGAGTATCCATCTTCTAGAAGTTGATATGGCCTGATGGCTGGAGATGAGGTCTTCAAAGCTCGAGCAACCATTTCAAAATATTCAAAACTTAGGTAGGAGTGTAATATGAGTGTATGACTTCACTACCTAGAGGTCTTCGAGGGCTCATCGGTCATGGACTAGAGAATCTTGATGATCAGACTGTAGGCTTCATTGATTTCAAACAAAGACTTGACTGGACGTTCAGGATGGCTGGGTAGGAGGGAAAGAGAAAAATTGTAGAGGGACTGACTCAAGCTTGGTAGAAACTTCCCTTGGAAAACAAAACGACAAATGATGATACTTAGGAAGAATGGCATTAATCATAATTTTACGAAGTAGGATGCAACGCAAACTCTCCATATGTTTGGAAGAATAACCAAACGGAGGAGGACACAACTCTATGTAGCAAGAACAACTTCCTAAGGTCATACTAAATATAATAGTTTTATGAACAAACGGACAGATGTGCTTTATCCAAGGGCGACTCATTATGCTTCCAATAAAGAAAATACTTTTCCCTTCCTCTTTTTGGGGTATATTTGTTTTTTCTATCTTTTTCAATGATTTTGGAAAAAGAATAAAGGAATGTGACGTTACAGTGGCGGAAAAAGTGTTACCAACATACAAGTTTAAGGCACAAGGACAAGACTGATGTTCAGAATAATGATACTCGGGAAAAACCTCTGAGGGCCAAGGGTGTTAAGACGCAGAAGAAAATTTATACAAGGCTAGCGTATAAGGTATGCAAATGTGGTTAAAAAAACACACAATGGTAACGTCCTTTGTGGTAAGTTTAACGAGCCCAGAGAAGGTAAGCTTGGTGGTTTTTCATATTTAAAGAGTCTGAAAAAACATAAAGGAGACTCCATTAGGGTACCTTTTTCAAAGATAGTCTAGTCAGTTCGAAAAAGGGGTAAACTAGAACCGACAAGACGTCTATTCAAAACCATTTTAATGAGTGTGATAATGACAAGATCACTCGGCCATTTTTTCATTTTTAAGGAGTCTGAAAAAAGACTAACTATGGACTCTGTTAGGAATGTTCTTCTGGACCATTTTAACGAGTGTGAGAGAACAAGGTCACTCGATGATCTTTTCAATTTTAGGGAGTCTGAAAAGAGATTAACCATGGACTCCGTGGGGGTTCCTTTTTTGTAAGTTTAGTCCCTCAGGCCTGAAAAAGGGGTAAAATTATACCTGAGGGTACTCGTTTAGAGAACTGAAGTTCCATAGAGTATACCTTTGTTCGTATAGTTGACCATCCAGACTAAAAAAGGGGTAAACTACCACTGGACAGACATGACTTCAAATTTTAGTTTAACGAGCATGAAAGGTCACAAGATCGATCGACAATATTTTCATGTTTAGAGGGTCTGAAAAGGGCTTAAAAGAAGACCTGTAGAGGTTACTTTTCTTAGTTAATCCAGACGAGATTGAAAAGCATAAATGCAGTCTCGTCAGAAGTTTCTTTCGGATCTCAAAGTGAGCTTGAAAATCAACAAAGTTAGCTCATGATCGACTCTTTGTGGTTCGATGCCTAGCATCTCCTCGGGGGAGCAGCATGCTCCGATGAAAACATTGTCTATGACGCCAGGGGTTCTAGAGATATTGATAGGTATGGTTTTACCAATGGTTTCCATATTACCCTCAACATAGATCTCATGTGTAGCTAAGGGATTATTAGGACAAGACCTATCTCCAGTCATGGTCAAGGTGAATTCTCCAACCTCGATTCTACTTAACTCTGGGAGGAAGTATGATCGGTGATAAGATCTTCCTCGGATTTTTTTGGACTAGTCATTGCCTCAATTATAGCTTCATCAGAGGACAATACTAATTCTAATGAATCGGTGTCAGCGAGAAAATCCTAAACCCAAATAGGCTATAGAAGTGGATCGAACTCTTGTGTAGGAGTTGGATCAATGTTGGTTGAAGTTTGCAAGACTAAAGAGTACGCTACTTCAGCTGCGAACAAGGTCATGGACATGCTTGGGTGCCCTATCCCATCCATCGTGGCTGATGGGGAAGGAAGTATCCACGGATCGTCGAAGTAAGTCATGCGGAATGATGAAACTTGAAAAATCTCAACCTTATGGTGATTGGATATAAACTTGATATCACCTTGAGGGGGTGGGTAATCAAAGGTACCCATCAAAGATGGGCACAAACCAACCCCTATGTTGACTACACCTGGTTGAGGATTATCAATCATCAGGACCGTGGATGCCCCCAATGAAGGGTCAGGTCTGGAGAAAGATAATTGATTGATGGTCACTATCTAGCCCTTGTGTGGAAACAACAAGACCTGGAAAACAGTAGCAACCACAACTTGCATGGCATAAGTCCAACTCCTTCCTAACAAGAGGTTATAGTCGAGGGGACCATTGACTACCTCTACCTCAACACACACGGTCTTCCCTCCTAACTGCACAAGGAAATATGGAATGATGCCATGTGGTTGGAACGAACGACCATCGAAAGCAGTGAGGAGAGTAGGTGATGGAGACAAAATGGGTTGGCTGACGACCTTCCAACATGCTAGTGACATAACGCATGTTGAGGCTCCCTCATCAACCACCGTGCGGAAGATATTTTGAGTAAAATGTTTTGTGGGATAAGCCACTACTATTTAAAAAGCTACATGGTAAGGCAGATGAGGTTTTAGTTCAGTTGTATTCAGTGTGATTATACCCGGATTATAAGTCTCGGTAGATCCTAAAGAGATTAACAAGGCTTTCCTCTGGAAAGGGAAACTTTGGAGGACCTCCAAAGCAGACATCGCACAAGGGGTTTGTGATAAATCTTCCACCATAAAATAGTTTGGGTGACCCTTTTGTTTGGGTTGTGAGAATATGGTTTGAATGCACTATTGGGGATGCATGTCATTGTTTCACCCAACATCTTCTCAATCTGTAGAGGAGGAGATGGGAGTTCGGCTTCTTTTCCCTTCTCAGAAGTGCTTAGTTTACTATAGTCATGTGCTCTAGTCAATATAAAAGAATCACCTTTCACCATATATACATTCACAGATGCGGGGTTGTTCACAGACGAAGAGGGTCCTTGGCTGCCCCCTTTCATGCTTGCAGAGGCTTAGGTTAGATTTTCCCCATGTTGAAATGGATTAGTGAACACAATAGGCTATTTTTGCGTCACAAAATTCTGGGCTTCTGCAAGCCGAAGACATAGATGGGTCGAGTAGTATTCCATCCATAAGTTGCATGGATACCTCACCTTCCATTTCTTAGTGTTGTCCCCGCCAGCATTATCGGTAGGGTTTTTATCCCCCTTACCCTTATTTCATTGTTTTTTCTTTCCTTCAAGATGTTGGGTGGTGTTTGGATTAGTCGATTGCACTATGTGTACATATGACGTTTTGGTAGGGGGAGCAACCAAAGAAGTAGTTTGTTTGGTCGTTGTGTGTTGTATAGACAACTACTGCAACTGCTTCATCAATTGCTCAGTGGGTTGTGTTTGTGTTGAACCAACAATACCATTGGCATATGGTCCAGCTCTCTGTATGGTGTTATCAAGTATTGAGCATGGCACATCTAGTAAGATCTTGTATAATAAACCAGACTAATAATAGATTAGCTCAAGTTGTTGAGATCTCATGATGGCGTTTTATTCATAAAATACACCCGACGTTGAGACGTCTTTGGACAACTATGGGACGAAAGACTTAAGGAACCACTCAAGTAGGAATGCTGGTAGGACTGGTACCTTCATTAAACTCTTTCAGCATCTCCATTTTCATATGTGATCAGAGATATGGTCTACTTTTGTTTGTGAGAAATTGGCCATCAATTCGGTGCCCACGTCGTATCTAACAGGTAACTGGGAATGGTTTAGGAAATCCATCGCTAGGTCACCGAAGGAAGAGTATCTTGAGCGATCAAGCTCAATGTACCATTTTATGACACTCCTAATGAGAGTGCGTTGAAACAATCGCAACTGTACGAAGTTGTCTTTCAATGAGATAGATGAGCACCAAAGATGGAAGGTAGTCACATGATCTCTTGGATCTTTGTTAGGCTTCGCCTTGAACTTTGGGATGTCCAAAGGAAACTTCGTCAGCATAGGAGGTCAATATGGATCGTGACAGATAGGGTCATTCAACAACCTTGCCAAGTCTGGCAAATGCAAGGTTTCCAGGAAGGGTAGTTTTGGTTGTTGGTGATAACCTAGGAAAAAGGGGCCTGGAGTTTGATTGGCACCAGGTTGCCAGGAAAAGTTCGGTTGCTGGCCTGGGTTTTGGTAAAAACCATGGCCATGGCCAACATATGGATTTTGCATGTGATGAGACATCATCGGCTGATTTCCAAAATAGGACATAGATGGTTGGGCATGCATTACATTCGAGGGACTTTGGGAAGGATTGCCCCATGTTGGTCCCGTGGGGATCGACATAGTGCTTTGTCTAGGGTTCCATTGATTGTGAAAAAAATTACCCTAGATCGGCATTCTTGCCGAGGGAACTGATCCCTGCCAAGGATTCCAAGGCCTTGCTATGGAAGAAGTTCCTAGGTTTGCCCCTTGTGCAGAAATAGTACCCTACATAGGAATAGGTTGTCCAAAACTGGAGTTTCCCCCAGTTGGGAAAGTAGCTGACGAGAAGGAATTGTTACCAAATGCACTGAACAAATAAAACAATGTTGAACCTATCGACATATTATGTGAAGGTGGTCCTTGACTCCCCGCTCCAAATAAACTATGGTGTGCATGTAGCGTGGCGGATTGCTAATGCGTGCCACTGAGTGAAGGGGAAGAAGGAGGTATATGAGCTCCCTCGTAAGGGAAAGTGTTAAAAGGAGCATGATTGCCCCCCATCTGTCCTTGTAGAGGAGCGTTAGAGCTCCCTTCCCCTAGAACTGAAGTCTGTGAAGTGGAGTAGGAAAGTACAGGACTTGTACCTGAACTAGGCATCCCATATGAGAACGAAGGGCCTATCACACTTGGTGTGAAAGGGGTTGTGGCCACCGCCAAAGACAGAATTAGACCACTGTACGATGTGGAGGTGGTCGAGACCATGGTGGCTCTGACTGGTGACGGTGGTTTAGGAGGTGGAAACTCTCCTGTGGTGACAACCATAGTGGTAATTGAAGAATTCCCAGAAGGAGTAACAACATTTGTTTCCATTGATGTTTACGAAACTATCTGACACTCGTAAGGATGAATCAGTACGATGTTGGGTGCTGAAAGATCAGTGGTGGAGGTTTTAACCTAACCAAAATATTTTTCTCCAAGGTCTAGAATGCTCGATTCCTCTGGATGTTGGTCGGGCACAATTTCTTGTGACCTGGTCACTTCAAAGGACACTTGTTGGTCTAGCTTTCACCTTAGTGGTGGAGGGGGAGGCTCTAGTGTAACTGGCAGTAGGCCAAGAAGCCTTTGTGACTAGTAGAGCTCATGATCCTCCACTATGTGAGAATATCAAAGACACTCTAGAGTGTTCTAGTCATTCAAAAACAATCACACACTAAAAAATTCCCTATAAGATAAGACATGAAAACTCTAAATTAATTGGAAGAACAGTTACAACAACCAACACTAGACCAACTTACCGATGCAAGTGCAACTTGAACATGGAAGCACCCTATGGGTATAATCTACAAATCCTAGCCCGATGTATTTCCTAGGTACTTTGGTATACCCCCGCAGTCACCTGTGTATGTCCCTAAAAAATATAGGCAACTAGGTTGACATCATGCGAACAGTCACCACGCGGGTACAATCAAAATTCGGGTAGACCACAATGAGAAGGGTATTGAGCCCAAAACCTGTCAAGGGTATCGAAAGAAAATGGTCTGGAAGACAACTGAGGACCTCAAATAGATTCAAGACCCATGAATCCCCGTGGAAAATTCAATCGACGAAATCCCAAAACAAGCCCTCTATATGTGTTCTCCACTACGATTGGTCCAACTTTGGAGGGGTTATCTCTGCTACCTTTCCGCACGTGACCTTGTGTTTATCCCCTATGTTAGAGGGGGGTCCCAGATAACTTTCACAATACTAGAATTGGAAACTCCCTAACTCAGACTCCAATGTTTGATTTTAATGGCCTTGAAGAGTTTCCTCTCCAACCTAATCCAAGGCCCTAATCCTGAACTAGTTGGTTAACCCTACAAACATAAAAGTCTAATGAATTTTAGATTTAGCGTTAATTTTATGGTTTTTCTTATTTCAAAGGGTATGAAAGTGAAACTAATGATGTTCGAAAGATGAAATTAAAAAATTAATAGAAAGCTGGAAACAAAAACTTTCACTTAACGCAAATTTTCAACAACTTTTCAATTTTTTTTTTTTCTAAGATCTTTTGAATCAGCAAACTTAAAGAAGGATTTCACTCGACTACGAGCTACTTATGATCTAAGTAAACTATCAATAACTTAAGAAAACAAAGACTTTTCCCTAGTTACTAAAGCAAAACAACACTTTTCAACCAAACAAAGAAATGAAAGTTTTTTTTTTTTTTTTTTATTTGAATGCTCAAAAAGCAAAAAGGAAAAACATAAAAAAATAAAAAACCAAGAAAAAATTTTGGCCTAATCGTAGATCGCAAAGAATCACTTCAGGAAATCACACACCAGCAACTTAAAAGATGACTCTCACCCTTGTATAAAAACCCTAAAGAAAATTTTGATCAAAAACTTTTTAAATGAAAAAAGAAAGATATGGCTGAGATCAAACCTAGGCTACTAACTTCTAGGACATAGATTCAAAAACCTGAGAGGTATAACTATTGTCAAGGGAAAATATGATTTCCTCACCCTCAACAAAAACTATCCTTCACAAGAACACTACTAACAATTCAAGAGCAAGTGTGTGCACACGAGCTGTGTAGAGCCAGAGGGTGTGTACACATGTGCTAGCCTTATACAGGCCACGTGTATTTCTGAAACAAATAAAAATAGACAATCCAAACCAATAAGAGACCACTGATACTGAGAACCATGATCTCTTGAAGGCTTAGACACTTTCTTTAACAGAAAAAGAAAACAATGTAAGGAAAAAATTCGTAAAACAAACCAATCTGAGATTAACCCTAAGCTGTAGACTGCAAACAACCAAGACTGGAAAGAGTTCTAGAAAACCCCTAATAATGATTGATTTTGACAAGGAAGAGGATGACTGCCTCACAAAGTTTTTGGAATCATACATGCTATTGTTACTTCTTTAGCTAGCGTGTGCACCCAAGCTGTAAGAAAGTAGGGTGTAGGTACAAGCATGCAGACCTGATGCAAGCCGCGTGTACCTCTGTGGGTCTCGAAGAAACATAGTCAAGCAAAGAATAGAGATGACTGCTATGGAAGAACAGAATCTCTGTTAGCTCAGACTTTGCAGAAACTTCAAAAAATAGGAAAGAAAACCAGTCTTTTAAAACTACCCAAAAATATTCCCAGGAACCCTAAAGACTTCCCCTGTGTGGTCGCCAATTTTGTTGTGGTGGGAAATCCCCCTACGGACTAGCACTTAGGGTTATATTATGCATGCAGATAAGACCAAAATAATCCTACTTTCTATAGTTGTCCCAAACTTAATCCCCATTTATTTCAAGCAAATACATGGTTAAACGAACATACCTTATTTCAGATTTTCAATATCGATCCTTCTTCATGCTTGATCGCTTGCTAGCAGCTATTCTCCCAAGGATGACCTGCATACAAAACAAGCAACAAACTCTACATGCATTTTTTCTATAGATTAATGGGTTAGAGATTCAAACATATATTCACTAAACTATGAAGAACTCATATAGTGGGACGGGAAAAGCATTTCTTTATTATTAACTTTAATGAATCAACTTACAATGTCAAGACCGTCCATTTCTCTACAAACCTGATCCCGAGCTCCTCTTCAAATGTCCTCCAACTTCTTTGCTTTATATCTCTCTTTTCACAAGGATGGCTAAAGGCTTGGGACAATGGGAATGTGTAATTGGGTAGAGTTTCCTTACTATTATTCTCCTCTTCCAAATAGGACCCCTAACCCTTCTTTTATAGGCTAGAATAAGCTAGGTATTTGGACGAACCCTCCGCCATGCATGGCTGAAAGATTCAGTTAACACACCCAAAGCTGTGTGTTATGTTGAAAATTTTCATTTTTTCATGCTTTTGTAGGTACATGCCAACTGTTTTAGGTCATCTATTATGTACACACATCCAGTAATGGACTAGGGCATGTGGGACCTTATAAAAGAGGTTTTTTAAAGAGTTGTTCAATGGTGCTTTGGAAAAGAAGGGATCTGAGATGGCCTGATGCCAGGTAATCATGTATGGTTCAAATTAGGGTTATAACACTGCCATCCCCAAGTTTGAATCCTAATAAGAAAGGATTCAGAGAATACTTGCAGTCTATCATGTGAAATCTTTCAAGGAGATCTCATGCCTACTTGGCTTGAGACAGTTTGATGCCTGATGCATCCTGACTGATCTCAAGTCCAAGGAATAAGTGTAGTGGACCCATTACCATCATCAAAAACCTATCATGAAAAATCTTCTTGATTGCAGCAATCGTTGAAGTCGAGCAACTAGTGATCAACAAATCATCTACATACAAAACTAAAAGTAGAAGTGAATCAGTCGTCCTGAGCATGTATACATTTGGGTCTGATTTACAATGTAAAAAGTTTTGTGACAACAGGTAGGAGTCCATATTGGCATACCATGCCCTCAGAGTCTTCTTGAGAACATAAAGTGACTTCTTCAGTCGACACAACAAATATGAGTCCTGCATAAATCCCTGGGGCTTCTCCATGTAGATCTCCTCAAAGAGATCACCATTAAAAAATTCATTCTTCACGTCCATCTGATGGACTTCCCATCCCTTGGCTACCGCAATGGCAAGGGCCAATCGAATGGAATCCATATTCGCTACTGGAGCGAAGGTCTCATCATAGTTAATACCATGAACCTGCTGAAAGACTTTGGTGACAAGCCTAGATTTGTATCTATTGATCTGTCCATCCTCTGTGCTCTTGGTCCTATAGACCCATCTACATATGACAATTTTCCTCCCAGAAGGAAGGGGAACCAGATCCAAAGTCTGATTCTCGAGGAGGGAGTTGTACTCCTACATCATGGATTCCCAAAAGGGATTTTCAACAGCCTCGCCATAATACTGTGGATATAAAGACTGAACCAAGAAAAGATTACTCAAAGGAAATAGTTCAGTGGTAGTGAGTGCAACAGGAGGCTCCTCTAAATCAGATCGAGTCCTCCTAGTATCGGTTGGATGAACAACGAGATCCCCTGCATCCTGAAGAGTAGTTTGTGCCCACTTGGGCCTCTTCTCTGGCTCTGCAACTGCATATGGATGCTCTGACTCTGCATATGACTATACTAACTATGAATCTGAATCTAAATCATCTGATTCCTCTCAATCAAAACTCTCATATGAAGAAGAGTTTGCATGTGCATTCTCATCATCTTGAACAGGTGGAAGAGTGAAGGTGTCTGCATGGGGCTGCTGAAGTACATGCGATAAACTTTTCTTGAATTAGACACTATGCTCAATGATGATCCAGTTCAAGGAAAGATCAATAAGTCGATATCCCTTCACAACATCAGGGTATCCAACAAAAATTCACTCAATTCTCTGTGGATTAAGTGCCTTCCTCTTTTTAGAGGGAATCTGAGCCCATGCTCGAGAACCAAAAATGCGAAAGTGGGTCACTTCCGGTTTGAGGCTTCTCCAAGCTCGTAGAAGGTATTATCCTTGACATATCTATGGGGAGATATTTTTTGTATGTATGTTGCACAGTTAAGTGCTTCGGCCCATAGTCTCTATGGTAGTAAATTTGCATGCAACATGGAAGATGCCATTTGCTTTAGAGATCTATTTTTCTGCTCAGCAACTCCATTTTGTTGTAGAGTGTAGGGAACTGTATGTTGCAACTAAATCCCTACCTCATGGAAAAGATTATGGATCTCATGATTTACATATTCTCCCCCGTTATCAATTCAAAGGACTTTGATCCTCTTTCCAGACTGTGTCTCAACCAAGGCTTTGAAATCTTTGAGTTGTTGAAAGACCTTGGTTTTTTTCCTGAGAAAGTAGATCTAAGTAAAACATGAGAAATCATCAACAAAAATGAGAACAGACCTCACTTTGATGATCGATGGATGTGGAAAAGGACCCATGAGGTCACTGTGCATTAGAACTAAAGGTGCAGAAGCTCGCTGAGACTTTCCCTTGTCGAATTTCTGTTGAGGGTGTTTTCTGAGAACACATCCCTCACATACTCCCTTGGAGAAATGGATGTCTGGTAGACCATAAAATAATCTATGCTTGCTAAGTTGTTGCATGTATGTGAAATTCAAATTTCCAAACCTTTCGTGCCATATCCTACTACTTTCATCAACATGAGTAAGAAGTAAAGTAGAATCAGGTTCAATGAATTCAGAAAATGTATACAATTTAGACTAATGATTTACCTCACCGGTTGCAACCCTAGAATTGGTTTGCATATCATAGATGTCCATGGAATTTGGTGTGAATATGACTCTCTTTATGGTGCCATAATTCGTCATCTAATACATGGAGATAAGGTTGACATAAATCTTGGGAACATGCAACACATTATCGAAACTTCCGTTGGTGAGTTCAATCCTTCCTTTGTCGGTGAATTCGACAGAAGAGTTTTCCCCCATTAGAATGGGAGGACCTTTGCATGCATCCAAAAAAAAAATATTTCTTCTAAGGAAGCCATGTGATGTGATGCTCCTGAATCTACGATCCAAGCATCAGGAGAGGAGTTGATGGCAATCAAGGCATGGCTAGAATTGCCTTTCTTGGAATTTGAATCTTCTGGCTTCTTCTTCTTTGCACCCTTAGGGATGCGATATCCAAGATTGTTTTTCTGAAGTATATGAGACATCATATCTATTTGGTTTTACATGCATGTGTATTTCGAATGGAGTGAAGGGCTTTGTGTGCCCTTCCTTCTTCGTATGTGCATGATATTTCCACTTATATTTATATTTATATTTCTGATATTTGTGGATGCCATCATGCACAATGAGTGCATGTGCCCTTGGGCCTTTGATTGTTCCCATGTTGATGAGCTTGGTTTTCTCTTGTGTTAGGGATTCGATAAAGTCCTCAAGAGAAGGCATCTTCTAGGTGGCTTAAGAGTTGAATATGACAGTATGGAATGTGGATACGAATACAAAGAATTCAGGTCCAAGATTGGATATAATGGTGAGAACCATTTGTTTCTACTCCACCGATTTATCAACCCCGCAAGATTTGAGTTGCAACAGTAAATCCTTGAATTTTGTAAAGAAATATTGGATATTGTCAAAGCTTTTTGGATCCAATGTGAGCAGCTCCACCTCCAGCATGTTTCCCCTCATATCATCGTGTTTTCCAAAGAGCCCTTCCAAGATTTTCTAGGCTTCATTGGGAGTCTTACAAGAAGATATATGAAAAAGGAGATCGAGAGAAATAAGACTGCAAATTGTTCTGAGTGCCTCATCCATGCGATTTAAGTACTTGGATTTTTGTATGGATGATGTTAGTTCTGTATCTATATTCATGGTTAACCTATAAAACCCTCTGGATCGGAGATGTATGGATATTTTCTCCTTCCATCCAAAATACTTGTAAGGTGGAAGAACAAATTCTTTTTGGAATTCCATCTTTCCGTTGTCTTCAATATTTTGTACCTACAAATATTTTGGTGTAGATTTTGCTTAGCAGTCCGTTGGCTATGATACCATGTAAATGTGTTGAACCTACATAGAATATATCTAGATAAATAATTATACACATGTTTTTAGAGAGAATAGTAGAAATAAGAAGAAGGAGAGAAAGAATGGAATAATTCTCATTAACCATTATTAATAATGAATAATTTACACATGATATACTATGTATAACTCAATGAGTTCGACTTGAGGTGAACCAAGTCTCCATAGTGGTGGTCTAGAGTGATCTGGACACAAACCAATAGTTATGGGAGTGAAATACCACCTATTCTAGTCTATCAGGCAGTTACGAGAGTGAACTTCCACCTATTCTAAGTCTCTCAGGCAGTTATGAGAGTGAACTACCACCTAGTTGACTTAACTAGTCAACTAGTCTTCAGTTAACTGACTGAGAAAAGAGTAGTGAGGAGTTAAATCAAGGAATCAAGGCTAATGTGCCACTATGGTGATTATACCAAGGCAAGGTCTAATTAGCATGGTGATGATCCCAATGTTGCATGGTGATGATCCCAATGCAACATCTAAACTCAACTCAACTAGTCAAACTAAAGTGTCAACTAAAAGAGAATATTCTCCAGGTGGAATATTCTCCCCTAAAATATAGGAGATTGGATAATGACTAATTATGAATAATAAAAAAATAAAAACCTTAGGAAAAATAAATCCTAGGTGTGTGTGAAGTAACTCCAACAAAGGGAACTGTGCGATGGAAGTATATTTGAAATTCGATCCCCGATATCTTTCGACATCGATGAGTTTTAGAAGGATAGCCATAGAAAATGAGATAAGTCGATCCCCGATCACTGACCCCTGATACCTTTTGGCCTCAACAACCCCCGGTTTATATTAATACACATCTCATGTTGAAAGACCCGACTCCAACTCAAATACACAATCAAACCACCTACTCCCACCCATCGCATGTTGTTGCCAAAGTGGTTAAACATATCATCGAGTTTTGCCTTGAGTGGTTAGCAATTCTCAGGCCCCAAATCAGTTATGACATGTCAACACCATATGGTGAATCAGCGGCGTCGAAGTTTTTTCTTAGGGGGATATGAATGGGAACATACACAGAGACATCAACGATTCCTGATCTGGACAGGAAGAAAGCAATGCGATGGGATGTTTTAGCTCTAAGATACAATCGATACAAAGAATTTAAAGAACTAATTAATTCCAAAACATCTTGCATTAGTTGCTAATCCATGTGCGAATCAAAATGAGTGTTTGAACCTATCTATACCATGAAAAATCCTCCACAACCCCATCGTCGACTCACGTAGAATTTATTTGCACAGATTCGACAGTAGGTTGTTTTGAATTTCATTCATTACTCAAATTAACTGGTTGATACGACTAGTAGGATATTTCCCATTATATTCTTTTGAGTCATTGTAAAGAAGATTATTCGGTGGAGAAAGGAGTTCGGAACATCCATAGTACTGCAAGGATAAATCTAGGTAAAGATTTGAAGGTCCAGTGAGTATTAAACAACAAGTTTAGCAAGTGTTATAGGTATGTACTGGTCCATGGATGTTTTATGCTTCATTTCATATGCTTTATCCAATGTTACTCTCTACACATGTGTTGGTGTGTCAATATGTTCAATGTATATTTCACACTCATTTTAATTTCAATCAGGGATTCGTAATTGAAATATTTGCTACACCATATGTGCCGAGAAGAAGTAACCTACCTAAGTCTGTTGCATATAGGAAATAATTAATAACATAAAAATCCTATTTCTAAGATTTCTAAATACTCCAAAATATTCTCTGAACCTTGAAGAGAAAACTAATAATGAAACTTAAACAAATAGTCAATCAAAAAGATGTTGTCCTAGAGAAACAAGTCTGTTCATTTTAGGCACTTGAATTGAAAAGATGAACTGTAAGAAGCTTGTCTCATGTAGCAATTAAGACAATCAATTCCAACCATTCTTGAAACAAAATCCAACTTCAACCTCATGTAATTCAATCAAACAAACACAATGGAAATTCAGTATAACTGAAAGACTTTATTACAACACATGAAGATGAAATATAAAGTCTCTTGGTCCCTTGCGATACTAGGTCCACTACAATCATAAACTCAAAATATCAGTCCCACACTTCAAATTATTAAATAGCTACCTTCAACATCTGAGAATGAAATGTCTATTCGATCTAACACTTGATTATTCACACCAATCCAAAATGATTAACTCAATGCTCAATCCTGAAAATGGAATAAAGATCAATCACACACACACTGTTGTAAACTATCGACACAAACACACATAATGTATACAAGGAGGTTTACCTTAGTTGGGGTGGTGGGCCCTTGCCAAACCAACAAGGAACCTCTTAAGGGAGTAATAGACTAAAACTTTTCACTCACATCCAAGAATTGACATGAAAGATTTTTTGTATTAATTCAACTGGTAAATTGGATCAACAGTCTTTTACTTCATACATGACAATGATAAGTATTGTTTGGTTCTTACAGTATACTTTTTACATTCGCTATTATCTATATATTTTATCATCTATACAACATTCCTTATATAAGGTAAGTTGATACTATCAATATCTATGGATAAACATTAAACAGTTTGAGAAATTTCACATTTAGAATTTACATCAAATTTTTAGGAATCAACTCCATCCTCATGACACAAAGTGAATGAGTGATGGAGTCTCTTGCAACTGGAAAACTGACTTGGGCGCTTCTATTCAACTTTCTTCTTGAAATATTCACCATTATTCTAGTCCAACTGGCACATTCTAGATAAAGAGGTTCTAGTACCAGATTGCACACAGTCACGAGTCTAGTACTAGAATAGAGCAAAGTAATTAGTACTGGAATAGCACATGTCTTGGTACCAGAATGGATTTGGTACTAAATTAAAACTTTCTTGAGTACCAGAATGGATTCGGTACTAGATTACATGGTGTCTAGTAGTGCTATATAGACTGCTCATAAATGAATTTATTAGGATTATACAAAATAAAACACTTTCAATCGAATTGATTTAAGAAAGTTAAACAAACATGCTTTAAATCATCAATTACCTCTTGTAGACATGACATATCTATTAGGAATGTGTTTTGGGAGGGAGTAGTCCAGTATAGGTTTATAACATAGGCAAAAAGGCTTAGATATAGGGTAAGATAGGGTATTATATTATGTCAAAATAAAGACTCAACAACATGCCTAAAGGATCATTTTCGGTTGCAGGAACAATGCCTCCAAAGAAACCCACCACCAGGAAATCTCCAAGAGCACCAAATCTACAGGAACTAGATGCGGGGGAAGGTCCCTCCCCAATGGTCACAAAGAAACTAGACTTTGCTCCAAATATGGTGCCCATCATCAAGACATACACTAAGAAGGTTTTCAGTTAGCCTCCAGCCTTTCGAGACATAGAGGCAAACAATCAAACCAAGATAGTGTTCCCGTGCTGGGAAGAACTTTTCAAGAAAATCAAGCGGGAGGAATTCCTTGAGTATACCCCACATAGAGATCCCGATACCGGAAAACACGATGATGAAGTCCTCCCGAATGTATTGAAGGGGTATCTACACATGGTGGCGAGTAGGACTTCGGTATTACCGTACATAGAACTACTAAAATGGATTATAGATCACACTAACACACAAAGGTGTTTGATTAATGATGACAATGGCAGATGTGTCAGGGTTTTCCTTCCAGTGGAAGCGCAAAAATATTACAAGCTTAGAGATTCATAAGAGCAGCTAAATACCAATTTTGTTGTAAGATTCTATGAGAAACACGACACCAGAAAGGTGATGGTGTCTTGGTGGAGAGAGGATAAAAATTTCACCAAGCGGATCTCCGGATGGTACCCAAAAGCCAACCTAAGAGAGTCGTACATCTATCTAATGGCCCTCCTCTACCGATTTCATGGGGAGAAAGAATTCTCTAGGTTTTTGGAGGCTTGGATGCCTCTATCTTATATTGTAGCCATTTCAGGAATAAGTTTCAATTGGGGTTCCATCATCCCCAAAAAACTAAGCACTTGCATACGATAGGCTTAGACGCAGAAAGAGGGAGAGACCTTGTCCTTTTACATGGCATCTTATCTATTGGATGTCATCTGCGCCAGAAATGCCTTTGCTAGAATGAACTTAAGATGGCACACCTCGGAGCTCCCGGTCCATGTTTATTTTGGCATCTTGTGGGAGAATAGGTACAAGAAATCCTACTCTCTCATCTTCGATCATTTTATTGCAAGCATTTATTTTTTGTTGTTCAAGAAATATTTCCCAAGGTTGTCGGATGCCGCCAAAAATATTATATCGAAAATTGGCCACTAGTATCTGGATGAGAACGATACCTAAATAAGGGTTTTTGGCACCACTGGAGCACCTCATATGCTACTTGTATATGTTCCTGATCGACTAATAGTAGGGGAAATTTGTTATCAAACCATCCTACAAGGTTACAATGCTACTTTGGTAAAGGATAAGAAGTGGGCCTTGATACCCTATGGATTTCATGTGGGTTTCTACATGGTGAAGGACACTACTCAAGCCAAACAGGAAGGGTTGAACCAATTGGAGTTATGTTTCTAGATTGGTCGCTTTCACAAGAACAACCCAAAAGGTTTAGTCCTGAATAACGTATCACAAGTATCATCATGTTGGCCATATGCCCATGACAGGTTTGAAGATGAAATCTACACCGAAGATGCTCAAGACTGGGAAGAGGTGATGGCAAGGATGGTTGAACCCAAGGCAACCAGATTCAAGGCTATGAGTTGGGATGAGCAAGCAACAGTCCTTGAACAAAATTTTTAGGAGACCATCAAGACAAGAGAAGAAATTATATCAGTCGGAGCGGTGGGATCTCTCTAGGGAGCCACTGAAATGACAGAGATTGCCCAGGTAACCCTGATACAAGATAGTAATTTCTCTAAGGTTCAATTTGTGCAGGGAATAGGGGGACTCATGTATCAACAGACCCAATATATAATGAATAGGATGTGGGATAACCCAGACCTCGTCATATTTCCAAGGCTTCCGACTAATAGCCCAGAAGAAATCCCAGTGGGGACAAGCTATTCTAATTCCATAAACCTTGGTAACATCAATGTGTTAGGTGACCCTGGTTCCACAATGCCACATGTTGGATAACCGATTGGTGTGATGAATCAACCAGATACGTCGGGTATCAGTGGAAACAAGCACACCTAATCCTTTGAGCGATTTCATAAATATATATTTTTATGATGAGAGCCCGGAGGCATCACGTGGGACCCTAGTGCATATCCAAGAGGAAAAGTGATATGAGAAGACTTCTTCTCTTGATACCAGGGTTCAAACCCAGGAGGTCCCATGAAAGGAAATAGAAACCAAAAATGTTCCCAACACAAAGAGGCTAGATGCATCGAAGACCCGACCAAACAATCTGAAAGACAAGTTAGAACCGGATGAGAAAACAGAAGGATCCCCACAAAAGGAAATTGACGTTTCAATGACCAATGAACAAGTATCGAGTCTTTTCCCAATGCCTCTATTTCTCTTGATACACAGATCCCCGACAAGCCATAGGCACAGTCTGGTCCTTCGGAGCAGAACAAGGAAGTTCAAGAACCTGAACTTGAACAAGTATACACCACCGTGAGTCTTGAAAACACACTTACATGGGGTGATCAACAGATTCCTGAACCCATAGATGAGGTAGAATATATATACACAATCTCCTATGATCAAAATAAGAATTCCATCATCCAGATAACCACAAAGAAAAGGAGGATTACGTTGGATCGCTCCATCCTCATCACTACAAAGGAGAATTTGATAAACATAGAAAATTCCAAAATATATGAGCTCATCAGCACGGGGATGGAGATCTCGGATGCCACCCTAGATAGAGCCAAATGGGATGAAAAAGAGTTGGCCACTATATTTAAGGAAATATAACATTTGCGCCACCTCGCCGAATACTACAAGGGCACCACTTAGACCGCGGTATACCTAAGAAGTGAATTCGAAGAAGCTTACAACAAGTTCAAAAATGAGAGGCACTTGTTTACTGTGAAGATAGACAAACTCCAGGAAGATACTCTCATGGCACTCGCAACGAGAAAGGATATGGAGCGATAGTATGAAAAGGCACAACAAGCTATAGATAGAATTGCATACATTGATGTAATGCAACATGGCAGAGATAAAAAAGAACACAGCATCCAAATGTTGGGAAAAAGCAGTCTTGATTGCATGAAGTGCTCAGCCAAGTATTGGGCTAAGATGTCTCAAGAACCACACCGAGAAATTCAAGAGAAGTGGGCCAAATGCGAGAAACATTGGGGTAAAATCAACAAAGCAATGAAGGATATCAGACTCCCCGAGTGTGGCACCCCCGAAAAATCCGTCGACTTGTTCCACATAGTTGAATCAAATACCCAACAGGATTCGTTATGGGCCAAAGAGATAGTGACAGTGACCGACACAGTGCCAGGACTAGTGCAATGATTTATGGAACATCCTATTAAATCTTGGACTGTGCTACAATAGTTGAACACCAGTCTGGTGAAGTAATGGGCATATGCAGTGGATATTAGAGGAGTTTACGTGGCTCCGATGGAACAACATAGATTTCCATGGGCCCAAACTTTTGAGGAACTGTTTATTGGTTGGTCGGAGTATGAGAAAATTCACCCCTTTCAAGTGATATATTGAGTTGATTGTTAAAGAAACTGTTAGAAGAGGATTCCACGTGGCTAATTTTGTTTTGTTAAACTACACTTAGTCATTATTTTTAATTGAATTTTATGTTATAAATAAGAACATCGACCAAGTAGTTAGGGTTCAATGGTTTTTGCAAGAAACTCTTCTGTTTTGGTTTTGTCAAGAATTATTTCTGAGCTATCATTAATAGAGAAGTCCTTCTGGACCAGAGACAAAGTTATTTTCATCAAATGCATGTGTGATTGGACGTGGAGAAGAAATATTTCCTATCATGTTTCATGAATGATGTTGTAATGAGTAAGAGCAATTTAATCTATTGTCAAGTTATCTGGTGCAATGTTTTGTTGTTCTTTACTTTAATGATGAAGATGAATCATTGTGTTATCATTGGATGGATGATTAGTGTAGGTGAATTATTTTGATTGTCGTTATCTTATCGCATATGTGTTTTCTTTTTGATAATTAGTATCTCGGGTAGTAATTGGATGCTCACATGGTTAATGTATTAGTACTAGGCATGTGGTATAAATTGTCATCTTCATGCTTGAGCTGCGGGTTATCCCAAGCTCAACCTCTTCCCCAGTAGTTAAAACTTAATCATGTTTATTTCCAAGTTGGTTTATACCAACTTACATCTCATATCGGTCCCACCTAAGAGAAGGTAAAAAAAAAAGAGATAGTCCAAACTGAAGGAAGAACCTTCACAAGGAAATGTAAGAAAGATCTAGAGAACCATTCCACTATTAAAGGTTGCAGAGTCTAATTGGGCCTCGGTGGCGGGTTTGGTTCCTATTGTTGAATCAAAGGATCTAGGACCCATCAACAAGTAGCTTCCCTTGTATCATTTTTACCTCCTGAGTTATGGCCTGGGACTGTGAACTTGGGTTCACTAGCCACTTATTAATCTTAAGGAGTTCAATCTAGCTCATTTCCTGAATGGCTGCCAAGGTTTCTTCTTTGTTCTTTCTATAATTATGTTGGTTCATTGCAATATCGATTTTCCCCAAGGCCTCTGCGATAATAATTCCCTCAAAATCAATCATTGTTTTTTCTAAGGATGATAACACTTCTTGATAGGAATCTTTCATTTCCTAGTCTAGTCTCTTTCTCTCTACTACATTTGTTTCCCACACCTTCAGGGCCATATCACCTCTTATTTGTTTAGAAGGGAAAAGCCAAGGAAAATTAGGGACATTATATTTCTGTCCCAATATGATGTTCTCCTGAAACTTAGCTCGGGATGATCAATCTTCTCCTTCGTTAATATAAATATCCTTTAGAGAAAGGTCTACTTCCTGGTAGCATTTCTAGATGGCATCGACCTTCATGAAAAGATCTTGTTGGGCCATTTCTATTTTTAATTTACCTCCATTGCTTGAGTCTGAAAAATTGATATCTCTATTGATGTACCTTCATTCAAGTCTAACCTTGCTTGAAATTCATTTATTAACTCATCTCGTTGAGTGACCAATCCTTTTTTGGCCTGTGAATTTCGACGGAGCTCATTGAGGTTAGCCTGCAACTGATGGATTTGATGTCTGTCATAAGATCTGATTTGTTCAAAGTCCTGGCTCATTTTATTATTTAAATTATGTTCCATGGCCAACATTTGATCTTCCAACTGCCCACCAATAATATTTTTTTTCTTAGTTTCTCTGTGAAATTATCCACTAACCACTTATTTGTGGTGGCAAAGGCACCCAATGAACCTGCAAATTACTTCACGAATTCTGAATCGTCGTGATTATTTCTATCATATAACATCCTCTGCCTTTTGGTTACTACCCTGTCCTTCTATTTTGTTTCTCATTTGGTGATGGCCATTCATTTCTTGGCCATTCATTTCTTGTTGAAGAAGAAGCCCGAAGGAGGCATCTCTTTGGGAAATATTGGGGTAAGATTAGCCACATAAATGACTTCAGAACTAGGATTCCTGAAACTAGACTGCAAAGGTGTCAATGGATTAATATGGGAACTGATCTCTGTAGATGGCTATTTCTTTGTTGTATTGGTAGCAGGAGTGGTTGGTGTCAAAGGAGGTGCATCATGCCCTTGCTTTAGGAAGGCTTTGAGTTGAGCCGTTGCCTAAGGGCCTAGTGGAATTGATAACAAAGCTTCTAATTTATGAGTCGAAACTTTGGAGCTCTTTGGGGTATCTTTGATATCCTGTTTACCAGATTTCCCTGGTTAAGAACTTGGAGGTATAGATTCCTGTGCAGGTGAAGTGGCTACCAATTATCCCTTTAGTACTTTCAGCAAGTTGTTTCATTTGTGTCTTTGGAAACTGAGGAAGCCAGCCTATTGATCTAGGGACAAGGTTTGGAATGTGTTCAATACCTCCTCATAAGACCTAATTCCCCTGAATATTTCATCATGTGGGGAGTTTTCATGCACATATATCTTCATGTTGTATTGGGCCAGGTGGTTTTCCACGTTTTTTTTTGGGTCATGCCTTTTAAATTCGATGTCAACCAATTTGACATCCTCTAAAGCTGCAGCCTCCACTTTGGAATGACCAAAGTCTAATAGTGAAAACATACCAACCTGGAGAGGGAAGGTAGGCCATACCTTTTTATGGAATTCTTTTATCTTCTTGTTGACTCCCCCTATTACTGTTTGATAAGATACTTCTTAGCATACTAGCTAGTATGGTAAAAATATTGGGAGAGCATGGAGAGGGACTAAGCATCTGAAAATCCTGATATAGGAGAATTTTTCTTCAATTAACCAATTTTCTAGTTTTCCCATATTTCCCATGATTTTGTTTGAAATCCGAGGGGTTGGGCAACCATATAAAGCTATATGGACAGACAGTACGACATTGTGGTAGATTTCGTAGAAGAAATTTTTGGCCTTTTCCTCCCACACCTTGGAATGGTAAAAGTGGACAGGTTATGTATTGGTCAGGTTCCAACTCCAATTCATCAGTGGGAAATGGTTTATGAAGAAGATAGCTTCCGCGATATATGTATACATATAGAAATGGGTGGGCTTCCCCTTTTATTTAGCCAATTTGTACTCAGTAATTTCTTTGGCCAAGTTGTCTGATAAAATTTTGGCCTAATTAAATGTGTATCCCTCGGCCACCTCATCCATAATCGATACCCACTCCACCGAGAAATGAGTAGGACTCTTCTTCCTGAACAGTCTACAGAGCATAATAGCTACGTAAATCATGTGAGTGTCCAATGACATTGTGGGCTACATGCCGTGAGCATCGGCCCTAAACTTCTCTAGGTGCCCCCACCAGGACTTGATTATATCAAGGTAACTCTTGTCATGTTGTATACATTCTTGTTGCTCAAAATCTAACATCAATGCAGAACTGTAAGTATATTTAGGCTCGGGATATAGCTTATACATTACTTGGATGTTTTCCGGTCAGAACGAGTCAACGACAAATTTATGGTGGTTGGTGATGTTCCTGGTTTGGATGTCGATGTTCTCTAAGGCCCATCCTACCATGTCGATATACGACATGAGTCTTGGTCATGAAACTACCTTGTGTACCTCTGACTGAGCTATATACCTGAGTTTAGGTTCATGAGTATCATCTACTTGATCACTAGAATATTCTGGATAGTTTATAATATCATGTTCCAGAACATCGAAAACCTATGTCCAAGATTTCATAGTGTCAATGGCTCACAATGTAGTGTCTGAAAGAACGTCTGCATTTGAATTTGAAACCTCACCAGCTGCATCAGTCTTATTCATAATATTTTGTGGTGCCATGATATTGAGGGAACATAACGATGTTGCCTATTGCAGAGGAATTGTGTGAGCTTCTCAATCAGATCAACACATTTATTCACATCAGATGCATTGATTCTAGTATAGTTTTATTGATGGAAAATTTATTAACTTTAATGGAAAAGTCTCCCTGGTGATCCACAATATATGTTAAAAATCATTACCATTGATTACTCATAAATTCCCTTAATATTCGACAGTTTGTATTCAGGAAATTTATATGAGACATAGTGAGAATTATCTGAATCTCGAATCCACAAAGTTTAATCACTGGATAATCATTTTTAACTCTTTAATTGATCATGTTTAAAAAGTGCATTAATATCAAGTGTCTCAACAGTTCAGACTTAGGGAAATTTAAAAGAATCTTGAGAGGAAATCCCCGAAACCAAAAAATGAGAAGTGATTAGTTATCCAATAATCGGTTTCAAGTTTTAATTAATCATATTTAACTTTAAGTGTTTCGAAGATTCGAACTTCGGATACTTTAGGATACGATGAAGGGTAAACGTCAGAACCCCAAAGTGTGGAGTCATTAACTATCTCTTGACCATGATTAACTTAATTAATTAAGTTTTAATACTTTTGCATTTTAGTGCTTCATTGATTTATGAATTAGTTCTTTGTTATATTTCCAAAGAGTTATCTCCTATAGTGGTGTGTCAAAAATGACGTCATTCTAGATGATGCGTCGAGAAAAGGGAGGTGCCATGTGTTGGGCCCAAGATACGATCATTTTTATGATGGTTATTATACATTTTTTTCCGCATGTACATATATGTTTTGCACATTTTGAAGGAGCTTTTTGAAGAATTTTATGATAAAATGGTATAATCGGCATGAGGTACATGTAATTTGTGTTTTATGATTAAATCAAGTTTAATTCATCATGTTTTATGGTTTCCAAGAGTTAATTCATGTTTTTTTGTTGTTACAGGGAAAAATGCACCATGTTTCCAGTTCCGGCACTTGATCCGGCACTCATTCCAACACTCGTTCTGGTACTCGATCCGACACTCGTTCCAGCACCCAGTATTGCACAAAAATGAAAGGCGAGTTGGCGGTTATGGTATTGGCAGCCAATGATGGACAAATCGGACACATGGGTTTCATTTATCATTGCCCCCTCCAGCTACTAAGATCAAGACAACTTGATTTCAGTTGTCCAAAGAGGGTGATTATTGGCTTCCTCCATTTTGTTAGTTATGGCCGCATTTATTGTAATTTGCGAATTTAGAGTTGGTTCAACTCTCCTGTAGTTGACCACCTGGGTTGTAAGATTATAAATACCGATAGGATGGTCGTTAGATTGTTAACCAAGTAGCATAAGAATTAGAATTGCCAGAAACTCGTTTTTACTTTGTTTTGACATTTCACATTGCTAGAATTGTGCCAGAACTGCATTTTCATGTTTTCATGGTGAATTCAGCCTGTTGAAGTTCGTGGTGTGTTTGTAGAAGGTAGCAACAACTTTCTATGGATTCCACCAGCAATATGGTGATTATATTTCTATTTTTTATGCAATTTCTTAATTTAACTACTCTTTCTTGTTTCCTATACATGTGTGTTTTTTTATCTAATTAATTAATTTGTTGTAGCTTAATTGTCTTGCTTTTATTTTGCAAGTTAGATGATGATATGTGTTAGCACTTATTAGTTTTGTAGATTAGGAACAAACTTGTAAGTTTCTACACTAACCCTGTGTGCAGTTAGATGTTAGATCATACTTTCTTTTATGATTTTATAGTCTAGTTTAAAATAGATTTTTAATTAGATAGAACAGAGTTTTAACTTGGGTTTCTTTGACAGGGATGTTGATGGATGGATAGATTTAATTCCCATTCTTAGTTATAGTTTTCTTACTTCAGTTTTAGATAGATTTCATTTGCTTCATTATTGGTTAATGTAATTGTCAGTTTACTTCTTGATATCATAGTTTAATTTATGTTTTTAATTTATCATAGCTTGAATGATTAGAATAGACATAGCATAGTTTTCTTTTACACAATTTCCTTTCATAGATTAAAATGCAATTAAATTCCTTAGTTAGATAATGATGATCTCATTATGATGTTAATGGTTTATACATGAATATGTAGGGTATTTAACATTACTTTTGTYATGGMTAAWTTTTCRTTGGATTGTTTAATACATACCTTTCATTTTSCCATTGAGAWTAGTGTTGAGTTTATACCATTGGAATTRTCCTTTGTTKTCAAGTGTCATCRAGATATCATYCRTCACCACCGAAGGCATTCACACAACCACYAGCATTACATTTGAGTGTTTCATAGATTAAAKATAGTTTCTTKCTTTTGTAGATCAGAAAAGATAGTTTCTTGCTTTCATAGGTTAGAATATAGTTTTATTGTTGTTATAGGGTAGTTAGTCTTTTGCTTCCATAGATTTAAGAGCAGTTTTGTTTATTGTAAATTAGGCATTTAGTTGGTAATCCTCATTGCTTTCAATAAAATGGATTTCATCTCATGCATTAGAAATAGTTTTGCATCAAGAATTTAGTCCACTTGCCTCTTAGGATAGCTAGTTGTTCAATGAGAAGTCTCTGCTTACTTGTCCCTCTGACTTAGTAGGATAGATAGTTGTCTTTGCTTACTTGTCTTTTTCTTTAGTAGGTTAGTAAGGTGTCTTTGCTTACTTGTCTATTTTCTTTAATAGGTTAGATAGGTGTTTTTTCTTTCTTGCTTATTTAATTTCTTTCATAGGGTAGTTTCTCATTGAATGTAGGTTGGCAAGTTAAAAGTAGGTTACTTTCATCATTTGCTTAGTATGCTTAGTATTTTACCTTTGCTTATTGTCATGAACTAGTTTTCGTTGAGTAGGGTTTTTACTTGCTTTCTTAGGAACTATCCATCAGTCCTTGGCCCAAAAGTACTTAGGTTACCTACTTTCAAGTTTCTTAGTAGCGTTTTCTCATTAGATAGGTTTGCTTGAATAGATTAGTCTTAGATAGTTTCTTTCATTAATTAGATTATACTCCTACCAACCTTTTACCTTTGGCATATATTTTTCTACAACTCTAAGTTTACTTACCCCGGGTTGACAATTTAATTGAGGGTAGTTTAGTGTCTTTTTTAGTACATATAAATCCTTTAACATTTTTGCATCGTTGCCAAGGAGTTGTCTCAAGGTAAGAAGTAGTTAGGAAATAGATCATTCCTAGACCTTAGCATTAGATTGGTGGCGGGGGATCTTTAAAACGAGAGGTAAGAACCTTTGCATATGCTATTGTAGGCTCCCCCAAACCTAATGGTAGTTTTTCCTTTTTGTTTTTGTTTTCTTTCATGAATAGACCTAGAGACCCACAAGGTAGATACATTAAATCTAAATCAGACCTTTCAGCCAAGGTTCCTTTTGATCTTTTGGGGGGAAGGAACGTTCCTCTTGTAAAATCCGCAGACCGATACCGAAAAACAAGAGCCAGCTCAACCCGAAGAGATAAAATAGTATCTGAGTAGACTAACACAGGGTTCACTATAGAACAAGAAATTGAAGCATCAAACATATTGGGACAGGAGGCAAGACCACTCAAGCCTTCAACAAAACCAAACAATACATATTTTGGTTTTACACCACCACCAGGATATCCTAATTTTGAAGATATCATAGACCCTGAACAGGTGAATTGTTTGTTTGGTAGCTTAGCTAATGTAATTATCTCTCAAATTGACATAGAAACTTTGGCACCGATAATCTCAACCGGCTCGAGTAGAGTCCCAAACATCCAATTAGTAGGAAGACATTTTCATCAAAGAGAAACTTTTTTCTCTTCAAAGATAAAATCACTTAGGTACTCTCTTTTTGGAAACCAAACCAATATGGGAGATTAGAAGGACCATAACAATGTAATACATGGGGAGGAAGAAGAAACTGGAAACCAAACCAAAACTACCATTGGATTTTCGATTTTAGACACCACTCCAAATGTCAACATGAATAATATTCCTCTCTTAGCACTGCCTACCCTTTATGGTGAAAACAGTGAAGATCTAGACACCTTCCTATCTGAATTTGACATCTTGTGTAGGAGCTACAACTATGTGCAAGATGACCAGAAATTAAAACTCTTTCCTTTCACCCTCAAAGAATCTGCATTAATATGATTCATAGGGTTGGGAGAATATAGTATTAGGCCTTGGAAATCCATGAAAGACATATTTCTTAAGAAGTACCAATACTACTGCAAGACCAAAGAGTCTCATAATGGCATCTTTAAAGTCCAATAGTTAGAATATGAGACCCTTGAAGACTATATGGAAATATTTGGTTATATCGCCCATAAGTCAAAATACCATGACCTCCTAAGGGATGCAGTTAGGGATCTTTTCCTTAAGGGAATTTCAGAATAATATTTAAAGATGATTAACCTGAAGGAATCAAGTGACATTTATCATAAACCATTTGTTGAAATATGTGAAATGTGTAACAACTACTCAAGGAGTAGATCCAAAACAGGAAAGAATGTTTGGGACCCTTACAATAGAATCTTAAAACCAGTTAGTTCAGGTGGTATCACGAGAGCAGATATAGGGAACCTTCTAGAAAATTTCAAGACAAACATCCTAGGAATAATAGGTTCCCAGTTGGATACCCTTAAACTCAAAAATAAACAGGAGGAGGAAAATGAAACAATGAGCATATATTGCCCAAGATGTAGGAGGAAGCATTCCTCAAGGGAGTGCCCATTAGATAACATTTTAGTTTGTGGATTTTGTATAGAAGACCATGTGACTAAAAAACGTCCATCATTGCCTGGTTTATTAGCCATATATAGGAGTGGAGATCTTGGGGAGTCTTATTATGCACCTAGGAGGCCATGGTAGCCTAGGAATAAACCCACATACCTAGATCTACAATCCCAAGTTCCACCCAATTATCAACAACAACAGTGGAACCGAACAGATTGGAAAAACTGGTCTACTCAGTACCAACATCCTTGGCTACAAGGATGGAGAGAAGGACACAATCTAGGAAACCCTCAAGATCCACCTATTCCTATGTCCAACCATCCTTATCCTCAATTTCCATCGAACGCTCCACAACTTCTGCCAAGATTCGTTCCACCACCTTTACCTCGTATCCCACAACAAAAACCCCTACAATATCAAAACACAAGCTCCCCAAGACCGACACTATTATTGGCACAGCCAGTGTCGAACCCCAATAATAATCCCCCTCAACCTCTTAACAATGTTGAGATGCAAGCCTTCCCGACATATGTCATTACTCTTGTTCCATTACAGGAAATTGAAATAAGATCAAGAAAAGTTATAGATAGGTAGAGACCTTCAGTAGTCATCCAGGAAGAAGAAGAAGAAGAAACCACCCAACAAACCATGGATGACACTAGGTGGGGAGATGTTATTATCCTGAAAAATCAAGAACCCAAGCTTCCCCAAACTAAACCTTCACAAATTACAAAGGTCCCTTCTTATCCAGACCGATTGGTAATCGAGAAACCTACCACCCAACCGAAATTTGACATTCTTAATGAATTGAAAAATATTTGTGTCAATATTCCCTTGATTCAAGTTATTAAAGACATTCCAATCTATAGTAAGGTAGTCAAAGAATTGTGTATTAAGAAGCCAGGTAGGAAGAAAAATGACCCCCCTACAATACATTTGGTAGGATGACTCTCTGAGTACATATCAGAGAAATCAAAGCTAGCAAAGTATGGGAATCCAAGAAACCCCACAGTGACCATAACCATTAAGGAGGTCTCCATCGAAAACACTCTCATAGACCTAGGGGTAGCCAGCAATGTTATGACCACTACTACCTTGGAACAATTATAGTTACAACCTCTTCTTCGGCCTACCCCAACCATTTTGGAATTAGCAGATAAGACTAGGGTTATACCTGAAGGGATTTTAGATGATGTCATGGTTAATTTAGCCTCATGGGAGTACCCATTAGATTTCCTTGTCATCCATTCAAAGGATCCTCCCATAGGCCATCCTGTTATTTTGGGAAGACCTTGGCTAGCCACAAACAATGCATTTATTGGCTATAGAGAAGGAGAAATGACCATATCAAATGGCCTCTCTATCTAGAAGCTCACCATTTACCCTCTAGATCAACCTATTATAGAGAATCTATGGTGGCTTGAATTTCCATACGAGAATGAATATTGGGAAGAACCTGTATTTCCTAGTGACCATGCAAGGGCACTTCAGGAGCACACAACAAAAAATGTGCTAAACCAATTCATTTTTGCTATTACATGTGTGGACTTTCCACAATCTTTTCCCCAATTTGAGTACATGTTTGGGAATAATTTCAAGAACAATTGGACCCATCCATTTTGTCTTTGACATCTTTTATTTTAGAAATAGATGAGTCTTCCATGTCTTATACTATGCCCTGTGAGATTAGTCCAGGGAAATTTTTACATATAAACTCTGGGCTAGATACAAACCAACAAAAATAGTTAGAAGATATCCTTAAAGAACAAATAGGAGCATTTGCCTGGGAATACATTGACATGAAGGGCATACACCCTGACACATACATCCATCACATATATACCCAGGAGGAACTGACACTTGTTAGGCAACCCTAGACAAGGATGAACCCAACACTCAAAGATATAGTCAAGGAGGAAATTTAGAAGTTGTTAAATGTCATATTTATCTATCCCATCTTCGATAGTAAGTGGGTATCCCTGCTTGTAGTGGTTCCAAAGAAAGTGCCTGGGAAATGGAGAATTTGTGTTGATTTCCGGGAACTCAACAAGGCCACTCTAAAAGACTACTTTCCTCTTCCTTTCATTGACCAAGTTCTAGATACCTTGTCTGGAAAGAAGTATTTCTCCTTTCTATATGGGTACATCGGGTACAACTAGATTCTTATATCACATGAGGACCAGGACAAGACTACCTTTACTTGTTCGTGGGGCACCTATGCCTATAGGGTATTACCATTTGGATTGTGTAATGCTCCTGCCACATTTCAATGAGAAGTATTAGGGATATTTTCCGATATTATTCATGATTGTGTGGAGCTCTACATGGATGAATTCACGGTATATGGAAAAACTTACCAGGAAGCCTTAGACAACTTAAGAAACATCCTCATCAGATGCCAAGAAATGAACCTATCTCTAAGCCATGAAAAATGAAAAATATTGTTAATTGGAGGAGTGCTTCTAGGACATCATGTTTCATTTGAAGGGATAAAATTTGATCTTGAAAAGATTTAGGTCATTGTGAGACTTCCACCCCCCAAGACCTAGAAAGAGGTAATAATATTTATTGGACATTCTGGATATTACCAACGGTTTATTGAAAATTTTGCAAAGATTGTTGCACCTATGTTTGGATAATTGATAAAAGATGTTGATTTTGTTTAGATTGAGCATTTTCAAACTTCCTTTGAAACCATGAAAGCCAAGATGACTGTGGCACCAGTTCTTAGAGGGCCCAATTGGACTCTCCCATTTCATATATCCAATGATGCCTCCAACACAATAATAGGAGGGGTATTAGGGAAGAAAGAGGACTAGTAGTCCTATGCCATTTATTTTGTAAGCAAGAACTTGTCCCCTGCCGAGTTGAACTACATAGTCACTGAGAAAGATTTATTGGCAGTTGTTCATGCTATTAACAAGTTTCGTCATTACATTACAGGTTATGAATTATTTGTACACACTGACGATTCTACCATTAGGTTTCTCATGAACAAACCTATAACTAATGGCCGAGTAACTAGGTGGCTCTTGTTATTGCAAGAATTTAATATCACTATGCTTGACCGACCTGGAAAGTATAATGTAGTAGCTAAATTTCTTTCCCACATAAAGAATGAGGATAATGATACCCCTATAGATGATAGTTTCCCATATGATCATATTTTTTCCCTCTCTGTCAATACCCCATGGTTTGCAGATATGAAAAATAATCTGGCTACTAGGAGATTATCGTCTCATTTGTCACCTCATGAAAAGCGGAAAATTATTACACAGAGTGCTAATTACTCTTGGGTTGGTCATGATATTTTTTGCACAGGTCTTGACTTGATTATTCGTAGATGTTTCCTTGAGGATGAGGTACCTGAAATACTACAAAGTTGTCATGATGGACCATGTGGTGGCCATTTCTCTGACAAACGTACAACATATAAGGTGTTACATTCAAGTTACTATTGGCCTAGAATTTTCAATTATGTTGCCAAGTATGTGAGAAGTTGTGATAGTTTCCAAAGGATAGGTATACCTATGTCAGCTGACAAAATTCCTTTACCGACCCAATTTATTATAGAACCCTTTGAAAAATGGGCCCTCGACTTTGTAGGGCCAATTTCACCCATGTCCCGTAGGAAGAACTATATCTTGTTTTGTACGGACTATGTCACCAAATGGGTAGAGGAAAAAGCCCTATTTAGGGCCACAAAGAAGTTTGTTGTCGAATTCATCTACGAAGAAATGTTTACCTGCTTCAGTGTCCCTTGTGAAATTGTTACCAACCAAGGCACTCAATTCACTTCCAAGCTAATGAAAGAGCTAACAGAGAAATATGGGATTAAACATTGTAAATCCTCTCCATACCACCCGCAATCCAATGGTCAGGTAGAATAAAGAAACAAATTTCTGGAAGCCATATTGACCAAGACTGTTCAGTTAGATCACTGATATTGGGCTGATAGGCTCCCAGAGGCTTTGTGGGCATACCGAACTACCTGGAGAAATACCACTGGGCATACCCCTTATGAACTAGTGTACAGGAAACAAGTACTTACCAATAGAATTCCAAGTAAGGACCTTTCGTATTGCCACAGAATTAGGATTGAACCTGGATGAGGCTCAAAAGAAACAATCCCTACAACGAAATGAGTAGGATGAAATTAGGCAAGATGCCATCCAATGAACGATATTAGTCCAAAACCATAGGAGTAAGTGACATGACAAGTTTATTAAAAAGAAACACTTCTAGCCTGGTGATTGGGCGTTGTTGTTTGATTCCTAGTTCAAAACCTTCAAAGGAAAACTTACCACCCATTGGTTGGGCCCTTATGAGGTAGACACTGTATATGACAATGGATCTGTAAAAATTAAAACAAATGACGATGGACAAGTCTCCTTTGTGGTAAATGGACACCGACTTAAATTTTATCATAAGCCCATTTCCAGAGAGGATTTTCTACAGGTCATGTCAACTGATAAGGAATTGGCCTTAGTATATGGGGAAGCCCCCCCTTGTCCTTGAATTGTTTTTTTAAAAGATTTCCTATTATATATATGTAAATAGTTTCTGTTAATAAGGCGATTCTAAGAGGTTTTAGTAAGTATTTATTTCACCAGGAGTACAAAGTTTCAAGATCTTTCTTCACAACATTGTTATAATTGAATTTTGTGTCTGCTAAAGCATCAAATGAATAGTGACTTACTGTAATTAGCCATGTTTTTGCAAAATTATCATTTTTAAGGCATTCTTGTTGATACTGAGAGGGGGGTGAATCAGTATCAAGTAAAATTTAAAACCTTTTTCAAATTATACTTAAACCATTCAACTATATCCATTGAACAATAGTATAAGAATTACACAAATACACCATAGTACACCATGCACAATATATGAGAAATAATCAATAGTTATTGTTCAAGGGAAGTAATAACTTCTAAGGGTAGCTACAACTTCCAAATGTAAAGGGAGGGATAAAACTCCAAGAGGAAGATACAATCCTCCAATATCAAGAGATATTTTAAATATTCATCCTTGTCCCTTCCTTCCACCCAAGAATATATGAGAGATAATAAAACTTTACATTAAATCATGACCATCAACCAACCATCACATAGAACCTGATAATGCTTCCTGAGACTTCTTCAATTTATGAAATTATTCAATTATTGGAATACTATGATCCTATCGATAATATTACTCAATGTACTCTCTGACACATCTCCAAGTTTCACTCCTTGAATCCTCCCCAAAAGGAGGTTATAGAAAAAATGGTAGATTTTATTCAATTCTGGTTTATTCAGAAGACCCAACTTGTACAGCATGCCCCGCGCTCAATATTTAACATCCGATTTTGAAAATCACATAAAAGAAACCAAATTCCGTACTCTTTCCAATGGAATTCGTCCCACTTCATTTGGATTCTATATGAAGAAGTTATGACTATTTTACCAGGAACACCTGTTTATTGACTAGCTTTAGGATTGGTCACAAACCCTATCTTCCACAGAGTGTATATCCATAATTATAGCGAATCAAGAGCTGAAATTTTTACCAGAGGTACCTTG
Source organism: Picea glauca (assembly GCA_000966675.3). NCBI lineage: Eukaryota > Viridiplantae > Streptophyta > Pinopsida > Pinales > Pinaceae > Picea > Picea glauca. Next base: position 260,851 of record JZKD02S1777542.1, read on the forward strand.
ATATGTATTATCAATGCTATAGTGATTTCATAATTTGACTCATTCTAGAAAAAAATTTATAGAAAAAATGGTAAGATGACCTGAAAATAACATACCTTAGAACACATCACCAAAAGACTTCATCCTCCCTTGAAATCTGGCCTTCTTTACTTATTTTTTACTCTGAAATTTGAATTGTATCAAATGAATGCATAATAATGTTTATTTATAACATTTATGCACTTCATTTTAACATTAGGGCTGACCTGGCACTTTCTCATTTTGTAATTATTTTCTTTAATCATCTTCAGGGCCTACATGTACTTCCTTCTTCAATTCACTTTGTCATCTTCAAAAATTCATTTCTCCTCGACCATGAGGATCCACGTGATGTTCCACATACCACCAAAAACAACATGATTTATAATATCCATTCATGGGTGTTTTATATGCATCTGCATTGTCCTTCGTGTCCAAATACCTTTATCAATCTTGCGGTCCAAAACCCATGACTAGGGTTGACATCAATGACAACAACCAATATTTCAACAATATCCCCCTTTGTCATTGATGGCAACACTCATTCTCCCTCTATCATCATGATCCCAATTTATCTCCCCTTTTGACATCAATGGAAAAGGTTAGGGATGCTCCCCCTGAGTCTAATGGAAAAATGTAACTCTCTTCTTTGGGGCTGCTCCCCCTAAATATGTGGTACTCAATAATACTTCATCCTTATTTTTGGTCTTTGGGACTTTTTCTTCCTTAGAATCCTTTTGTGTGGCTTATGTCTTATCTCTCTTCTTAATGTCTAGGATGTATATGTTATTCGGTCTTCTTGTTGCATTTGCAACCAATCTTCCTGAGTTATTTTCTCTGATTTTACATTATCGGGAATCAAATGTAAGAGTGCATCCTTGATCACAAATTTTACTAACACTAAGTAGATTATGATTCAAGTCTTCAACCAATAGAACATTATTTGCTTTTACATTTTTTCTTCCAATCTCTACTACACCTTCTCCAAGTATTTTGACAGATGAGTCATCTCCAAATGCAACATTGCCACCCTTTCTCTTCAAGTTGATGAATTTGT
>JZKD02S1777542.1:288318-325993 GCA_000966675.3 Picea glauca
TCCTTAGTTAGATAATGATGATCTCATTATGATGTTAATGGTTTATACATGAATATGCAGGGTATTTAACATTACTTTTGTCATGGCTAAATTTTCGTTGGATTGTTTAATACATACCTTTCATTTTTCCATTGAGATTAGTGTTGAGATTATATCGTTGGAATTGTCCTTTGTTGTCAAGTGTCATCGAGATATCATCCATCACCACTGAAGGCATTCACACAACCACCAACATTACATTTGAGTGTTTCATATATTAAAGATAGTTTCTTGCTTTTGTAGATCAGAAAAGATAGTTTCTTGCTTTCATAGATCAGAATATAGTTTTATTGTTGTTATAGGGTAGTTAGTATTTTGCTTCCATAGATTTAAGAGCAGATTTGTTTATTGTAAATTAGGCATTTAGTTGGTAGTACTCATTTCTTTCAATAAAATGGATTTCATCTCATGCATTAGAAATAGTTTTGCATCAAGCATTTAGTCCACTTGCCTCTTAGGCTAGCTAGTTGTTCAATGAGAAGTCTTTGCTTACTTGTCCCTTTGCTTTAGTAGGATAGATAGTTGTATTTTCTTACTTGTCTTTTGATTTAGTAGGTTAGTTTGGTGTCTTTGCTTACTTGTCTATTTTCTTTAATAGGTTAGATAGGTTTTTTTTCTTACTTGCTTATTTAATTGCTTTCATAGGGTAGTTTCTCATTGAATATAGGTTTGCAAGTTAAAAGTAGTTTATTTTCATCATTTTCTTAGTATGCTTAGTAGTTTACCTTTGCTTATTGTCATGAACTAGTTTGCTTTGAATAGGGTTTTTACTTGCTTTCTTAGGAACTATCCATCAATCCTTGGCCCAAAATTACTTAGGTTACCTAGTTTCAAGTTCCTTAGTAGGGTTTTCTCATTAGATAGGTTTGATTGAATAGATTACTCTTAGATAGATGCTTTAATTATTTAGATTATACTCCTACCAGCCTTTTACCTTTGGCATATATTTTTCTACAACTCTAAGTTTACTTAGCCCGGTGTTATAACCCTAAATTGCACCATACATGCTTACCTAGCATTAGGCCATCTGAGATCCCTTATTTGCCAAAGAACTGTTGAGAAACTCTTTAAAAAACCTCTTTTATAAGGGCCCATGTGCCCTACTCCATTACTGTATGCATGTACACGCTAGCTGACCTAAAACAGCCCGCGTGGACCAACAAAAGCACGAAAAAAGGAAGGTTGCCGACAGAACACACAACTCTGGGTGAGTTAACTGAAATTCTCGACCATGCATGGCCGAGGGTTCATGCAAATACCTAGATTCTTCTAGCCTATAAAATAAGGGCTAAGGATCCCATTTGGAAGAGGACAAATATAGAAAAAAAACTCTACCCATTTGCATATTCCCATTGTCCCAACCCTTTAGCCATCCTTGCACCAGAAGAGATACAAAGAAAAGAAGTTGGAGGACAGTTGAAGAGGAGCCCAGGATCAGGTTTGCGGAGCAGTGGCCGGTCTCAATTTTTTGTAAGTTGATTCATTCAAAGTAATAAATAAAATGCTTTTCCCATCCCAATTCATCAGTTATTCATAGTTTGTTAAGTACATGTTTGAATCTCTAGACTCTAACCAATTAGTCTATAGGTAAGATGCATGTGTAGCCATTGCTTGTCTTGTATGCAGGTCAGCTTTGGAAGGAGAACTGTGAACAAGTGATCAAGTGTGAAAGAGGATCAACATCAAATTCTCGGAACAAGGTAGGTTGATCTGGCCATGTATTTACTAAAAAGAAATGGGATTTAAGTCTAGGGATGAAGGTAGAAAGTAGTTTTTCTCTTGGTCATATCTGCATGCAAAGTATAACCCTATTTGCTAGTCCGTAAGGAGATTTCCCTCACAAAAAAATTGATGACCATACTGGGGAGATATCTAGGGTTCTTAGGAATTTTTTTTTTTTTTTGGTTGTTTAAAAGACTAGTTTTTCTTGCCTGTTTTTTTATTAGTTTTTGTAAAGTCTGAGCTAGAAGAGAGTCTGGTTTACCATATCAGTTGTCTCTGTTATTTTCTTGATTGTGTTTTTTGATACCCACAGAGGTACACGTGGCCTGCATAAGGTCTGTATGCATGTACCCACACCCTACTTTCTTACAGACCGCGTATGAACGCTAGCTGAAGAAGTAACAATATCATGTAGAGTCCAAAGAATTTTTGAGGCAGTCATCCTCTTACCTGTCAGAATCAGACATTCTCAGGGGTTTTCTAGGATTCTTTCTAAGTCTTGGTTGTTTGTAGTCTTGTCTTAGATTGGTTTGTTTTACAAATTTTTTCCTTACATTGTTTTCTTTTTCTGTTAAAAGGGTGTCCAAGCCTTCAAGGCATCCTGGTTATCAATATCAGTGGTCTCTTCCTGGTTTAGGTTGTCTGTTTTTATTTTTTCTCAGAGTTTAGAGATACACGCAGCCTGTCCAAGGTCAGCCCATGTGTACATGCCCTCTGTCTCTATATAGCTCGCGTTCACACGCTTGTTGTTGGATTATGAGTAGTGTTCTTGTGCAGGATAGTTTTTGTTGAGGGTAAGGAAGGCATCCTTTCCCTTGATGAGAATTATACCTCTCAGGTGTTTGAATCTCTGTCTTAGCAATTGATAGCTTAGGATTAATCTTACCCTTAGCTTGCTTTTTCTCATTTAAAAGTTGTCATAAAAAATATTTTTTTAGAGTTTTTAGACAAGTGTGAGAGTCATTTTTTAAGTTGCTAGTGTGTGATTTGTTGAAGTGATTAGGCCATAATTTTTTTTCTTGGTTTTTACTTGTTGGTATTTTTTCTTTTTTCTTTATCAACATTTAAATAAATAAAAAAATCTCTTTCATTTTCTTGTTTGGTTGAAGAGTGTGTTTCTGCATTATTAGCCAAGGAAAAGTCATTTATTTCATAATTTTTTGCAGTTTACTTAGATCATAAGTAGCTTGTAGTCAAGTGAAATTTATTTTGAGTTTGCTATCCAAAATCTTAGAAAATTAAAAATATATATATATTTTGAAAAAGTTGTTGAAATTTTGCATTAAGTAAAAGTTTTTTGTTTCCATCTTTTTTTCATTTTTTCTTTCATCTTTTACACATCATCAGTTTCACTTTCATACCCCTTGACATAAGACAAATCCATAAAATTAATGCTAAATCGAAAAATTATTAGACCTTTATGTTTGTAGGGTTAACCAACTAGTTCAGGATTAGGGCCTTGGATTAGGTTGGAGAGGAAACTCTTCAAGGCCATTTAAAATCAAACATTGGAATCTGAGTTAGGGAGTGTCTAAGTCCAGTATCATGAAAGTTATCCAAGACCCCTCTTTAACATAGGGGATAAACACAAGGTCGTGTGCAGAAAGGTAGTGGATATAACCCCTCCAAAGTTGGACCAATCGTAATGGAGAACACATATAGAGAGTTTGTTTTGGGATTCCGTCGATTGGATTTTCCACGGGGCTTCCTGGGTCTCAAATCCGTTCAAGGTCCTCAGTTGTCTTCTGGACCCCTTTCTTTCGATACCCTTGATAGGTTTCGGGCTCGATACCCTGCTCATTGTGGTCTACCCGACTTTCGACTATACCCGCCTGGTGATTGTTCGCGCGCTGGAAACCTAGTTGCCTATCGTTTTTAGGGACACACATAGGTGACTACGGGGGTATACCACGGTACCTAGGAAATACATTGTGCCATGCTTTGTAGAGTATACCTAGAGGGTTCTTCTGTGTTCGAGTTGCAATTTCACCAGTAAGTTTCTCTAGTGTTGGTTGTTGTAACTGTTCTTCCAATTAATTTAGCGTTTTCCTGTCTTATCTTCTAGGGAATTTTTTAGTGTGTGTTACTATTGAGAATTTATACTACCCTAGAGTGTCTTTGATCTTCTCACATAGTGGAGGATCATGAGCTCCACCAATCAAAAAGGCTTCTGGGCCTGCCACCGGTTACACTAGAGCCACCCCCGCCACCATTAAGGCGAAAGCTAGACCAACAAGGGTCTTTTGAAGTGACCATGTCACAAGAAATTGTGCTCAACTAACTTTCAAAGGAATCAACCATTTTGGACCTTAGATAAAATGCTCTTGGCCCAGTTGAAACCCCCACCACTGAGTTCTTGGCACCTTTCATCGTACCAATTCAATTTTACAAGCGCTAGATAGTGTTGCACACAACAATGGAAACAAATGTTGTTACGCCTTCTGGGAATTATTCAATTCCCACTACGATTGTCATCAAAGAAGATTTTTCACCTGCTAACCCACCATCACTAGTCTGAGACACCATGGTCTCGACTGCCTCTACATCGCACAGTGGTCTGATCCCATCTTTGACAGTGGCCACAACCCATTTCACACCAAGTGCGACAGGCCCTCCATTCTCATACGTGATGCCTAGTTTGGGTACAAGTCCTATATTTTCCTACTCCACTTTACAGACTTCAGGTCTGGGGGTACGGAGCTCTAGCTCTCCTCTACAAGGTCACATGGGGGGAGCTCATGATCCTTTTAATGCTTTCCCTTACAGAGGAGGTCATATCTCTCCTTCATCCCCTTCACTCGGTGGCTCGCATCAACAATCTTCCAGACAACCTACATACCATATTTTATTTGGAGCGGGGACTCAAGAACCACCTTCGTATAATATGCCAGTAGGTTCAACACCATTTTCTTTGGCCAAAATGTTTGGTAACAACACCTTCTCGTCATCCGCCTTCCCGAGTGGGGGTAATCCCAGTTTTGGACAATCTATTCCTGTGCATGGTACTATTCCTACACAGGGGGAAAACCTAGAAACTTATTCCACATTAGGACCTTGGAATTCTTGGCAGAGATCGGTTCCCTCATCTAGAATGCCAATCTAGGGTAATTCTTTCCAGAATCAATGGAACCCCAAACAAACTACTATGACTATCACCATAGGACCGACATGGGGCAACCCTTCCTAGAGTCCTTCGAATATAATGCATGCCCAACCAACTATGTCCTATTTGGGAAATTAGCCAATGATGTCTCCACATATGCAAAATCCATACGCTAGCTAGGGCCATGGTTTCTACCAGAATATGGGGTAGCAGCCAAAATTTTCCTGGCAACCTGGTTCCAGTCAAACTCCAGGCCCCTTTTTCCTAGGTTATCACCAACAACCCAAGATACCCTTCCTGGCAACTTTGCACTTGCCAGATTTGACAAGGTTGTTGAGTGACCCTATTTTTGATGATCCACATTGGCCTCCTATGCCGACAAAGTTGCCTTCGAACATTCCAAAGTTCAAAGCCAAGCCTAACGAAGATCCAGGAGATCATGTGACTACCTTCCATCTTTTGTGCTCATCTAACTCATTGAAAGATGACTCCATACAGTTGCGATTGTTTCAACGTACTCTCATTGGGAGTGCCACGAAATGGTACATTGAGCTCGATTTCTCAAGATACTCTTCCTTCGGTGAGCTGGCAATGGATTTCCTAAACCATTTCCAGTTACCTGTGAGATACGACGTTGGCACAGAGCTGCTGGCCAATTTCGAACAGATGACAACGGACCATATCTCTGATCACATATAAGAATGGAGACGTCAAAAGAGTCTAATCAAGGTGCCAATCCCACCCACATTCTTGCTTGAGCCGTTCCTTAAGTCTTTGGTCCCACAGTTATCCAAATATGTCTCAACATTGGGAGTATTCTCCGAAGAAGATGCCATCATGAGAGCTCAACAATTTGAGCTCATCTATTCTCAGTCTAGTTTATTATACAACATCTTGCCAGATGCACCACGCTCAATACTGGATGAAACTAGATAGAGAGCTAGACCACATGCCGATGGTATTGTTGGTTCAGCAGAAACAAATCCCTTTGAGCAATTGACGAAGCAGTTGTAGCATTTATCTATACAACACACAGCGGCCAACTAAACTACTACTTTGGCTCCCCCCCCTACCAAAACATCAGAGGTACACACAGTGCAATCGAATAACCCAAAGGCCACCCAACATCATGAAGGAAAGAAAAAACAATGAATGAAGGGTAAGTGGGATAAAAAACCTACCGATAATGCTGGTGGGGACAACATTGAAAAATGGAAGGTGAGGTATCCCTGCAACTTGTGCATGGAGGACCACTTGACCCATCTATGTCCTCGGCTTACAGAATCCCAAAAGTTTGTGACATAGCAACAATAGTCTGTGTTGACCAATCCATTTCAAAATGGGCAAAATCTAACCCAAGCCTCTGAAAGCACAGAAGGGTGTAGTCAAGACCCCTCTCCACATGCAAACAACCCTGCATCCGTGAACATATATATGGTGAGGGGTGATGCTTTTATATCGACTAGAGCGCATGGCTATAGTAAACCAAGAAATTCTAAGAAGGGTAAAGAAGTTGAACTCCCATCTCTTCCTCTACAGATTGAGAAGATGTTGGGTGAAACAATGACATGCATTCCCAAAGTTGCATTTAAAAAATATTCTCATAACTCAAATGCAAGGGCCACCCAGAACTACTCTGTGGTGGAAGATTTATCACAAACCCCTTGTGTGATGTCCTCTTTGGAGGTCCTCCAAAGCTTCCCTTCCTAGAGGAAATCCTTTTTAACCACTTTAGGATCCACCAAGACTTGTAATCTGGGTACAATCATGCTGGATACAACTAACTTAAAACCTCGTCTACCTTACCACGTAGCATTTCAGATAGTAGTGGCTTATCCCATAAAAATTTTTACTCAAAATATCTTTTGCACAATGGTTGATGAAGGCACCTCGACATGCGTTATGTCGTTGGCATGTTGGAAGGTCGTTGGCCAGCCCATTTTGTCTCCATCACCTACTCTCTTCACCGCTTTCGATGGTTGTTCATTCCGATCACATGGTATCGTTCCTTCTTTCCCCATGCAGTTAGGAGGGAAGACCATGTGTGTTGAAGTAGAGGTATTCAATGATACCTTTGACTATAGCCTCTTGTTAGGAAGGAGTTGGACTTATGCAATACAAGTTGTGGTTGCTACAGTTTTCCAGGTCTTATTGTTTCCACATGAGGGTCGAATAGTGACCATCGATCAATTGTCCTTCTCCAGACCTATCCCTGCTTTGGGGGAATGCACGGTCCCGATGATTGATAATACTCAACCAAGTGTTGTCAATGTAGGGGTTATTTTGTGCCCATCTTTGATGGGTACCTTCGATTACCCACCCCCTCAAGGCGATATCAAGTTTCTATCAAATCACCATAAGGTTGAGATTTTTCAAGTTTCGTCGTTTCACATGAATTACTTCGACGATTCGTGGATAATTCCTTCCCCGTCGGCCACGATGGATGGGACAGGGCACCCGGTCATGTCCATTCCCTTGTCCATAGCTAAAGTAGCATACTCTTTAGTCCAACAAGCTTCAACCAACACTGATCCAATTACTGCACAAGATTTTGATCCACTTCTAGAGCCTATTTGGGCTCAGGGTTCTCTCGCTGACACTGATTCATTAGACTTAGTATTTCCCTCTAACGAAGTAGTAACTGAAGTAATGACTAGTCCAAACAAACCCTAGGATGATCCTCATCATAGACCATACTTCCTCCCAGAGTTAAGCAGAATCGAGGCTGGAGAATTCCCCTTGACTATGACTGGAGATAGGTCTTGTCCTATTAATCCCTTAGCTACACATGAGATCTATGCTAAGGGTAATATGGAAACCATTGCTAAAATGATACCTATCAATATCTCTAGAACCCTTGGCATCATAGATAATGTTTTGGTCGGAGCATACTACTCCCTCGAGGAGATTCTAAGCATCGACCCACAAAGAGTCGATCATGAGCTAACTTTTTTCTTTTTCAATCTCGCTTTGAGATCCGAAAGCAACAACCGGTGAGACTGCATTTATGATTTTTGATATCGTCCATATTAAATAAGAAAAGTAACCTCTACGGGTCTTCTTTTAAGCCCTTTTCAGACCCTCTAAACATGAAAAGATTGTCGAGCGAACTTGTGGCCTTTCACGCTCGTTAAACTGAAATTTGAAGTCACATCTGTCCAGCGGTAGTTTACCCCTTTTTCTATCCGGATGGTCCACTATACGAACAAAGATGTACTCTATGGAACTCCATCTCTATAGAAGAGTACTCTCAGGTACAATTTTATCCCTTTTTCGGGCCCGAGGGACTAAACTTACGAAGAAGGAACCCCAACAGAGTCCATAGTTAAGCTCTTTTCAGACTCCCTAAAATTGAAAAGATCGTCGAGTGACCTTATTCTTTCACACTCATTAAAATGTTCTAGAAGAACATTCCCGACGGAGTCCATAGTTAATCGTTTTTCAGACTCCTTAAAAATGAAAAAATGGCTGAGTGATCTTGTCCTTATCACACTCGTTATAATGGTTTTGAATAGACGTCTTGTCGGTGCTAGTTTACCCCTTTTTTGAACCGACTAGACTATCTTCGAAAAAGGTACCCCAATGGAGTCTCCTTTTATGTTTTTTCAGACTCTCTAAATATGAAAAACCACCAAGCTTACCTTTTCTGGGCTCGTTAAACTTACATCAAAGGATGTTACCATTGTGTTTTTTATTAACCGCGTTTGCATACCTTATACACCAACCTTGTAACAGTTTTCTTCTACGTCTTAGCACCCTTGGCCCCTAGAGGATTTTTCCCGAGTATCATTATCCTAGAAAATCAATCTTGTCCTTGTGCCTTGAACTTGCATGTTTGCAATACTCATTCCTCCATTTTAACATAACATTCCTTTATTCTTTTTCCCAAAATTATTGAAAAAGAAAAAAAAAAAAATCAAATATACCCCAAAAAGAGGAAGGAAAAAGTATTTTCTTTATTGGCAGCATAATGAGTCACCCTTGGATAATGTACATCTATCCATTTTTTCAACAAACTATGGGATGTAGTATGACCTTAGGAAGTTTTTCTCGCTATATAGAGTTGTGTCCTCCACCGTTTGGTTATCCTTCCAAACATATGGAGAGTTTGTGTTGCCTCCTACTTCGTAGACTTATGATTAATGCCATGTTGCCTAAGTCTCATCATTTGTCTTGCTATTGTCCAAGGGAAGTTTCTCACCAAGCTTGAGTCAGCCCCTCTACAACTTGTCTCTTTCCCTCATACCCGACCATCCTGAATGTCCAATCAAGTCCTTGTTCGAAATCAAAGAAGCCTTCAGTATGATCATCAAGTCCATGACCGACGAGCCATCAAAGACCTATGGGTAGTGCATTCGTACACTCATATTACACTCCTACCCAAGTTTTGAATATTTTGAAGTAGTTGCTCGAGCGCTGAAGACCTCATCTCCACCCATCAGGCTGTATCAGCTTCTAGAAGATGGATACTCTATATGTCTATCTTTTTTATTTCGAGATGTATACCGCTGTGTATTGTTCACAGCTACTCTTTATATAGTTATATGACATGGATATATAGTGTATTTGATTGGTAGCCATGATTCTATTTTATCCCGAGCATGGGTATGCCCAGCTCGATGAGACATTTGTTATTTTTCAGACGACGCCTCTTGATTCCTGATCCTTGGGCTCAATCGTTCGACAGATCAGTAAATATTGGTAATGTATTTCGTCCATCAGATGTTCTTATGACCTCACACATTACGGGGCATCTATTATAACCCTAAATTGCACCATACATGCTTACCTAGCATTAGGCCATCTTAGATCCCTTCTTTGCCAAATCACTGTTGAGCAACTCTTTAAAAAACTTCTTTTATAAGGGCCCACGCACCCTACTCCATTACTACACGCATGTACACGCTAGCTGACCTAAAACAACTCACTTGGACCGACAAAAGCACCAAAAAAGGAAATTTGCCGACAAAACACACAGCTCTGGGTGAGTTAACTGAAACTCCTGGCCATGCATGGCCGAGGGTTCGTCCAAATACCTAGCTTATTCTAGCCTATAAAAGAAGGGCTAAGGGTCCCATTTGGAAGAGGAAAAATATAGCAAAGAAACTCTACCCATTTGCATATTCCCATTGTCTCAACCCTTTAGCCATCCTTGTTCCAGAGGAGATACAAAGAAAAGAAGTTGGAGGACAGTTGAAGAGGAGCCTAGGATCAGGTTCACAGAGCGGTGGCCGGTCTCATTTTTTTGTAAGTTGATTCATTCAAAGTAATAAAGAAAATGATTTTCCCGTCCCAATTCATGATTTATTCATAGTTTGTTAAGTACATGTTTGAATCTCTAACCCGTTAGTCTATAGGTAAGATGCATGTGTAGTTGTTGCTTGTCTTGTATGCAAGTCAACTTTGGAAGGAGAACTGTGAACACGTGATCAAGTGCGAAAGAGGATCAACATCAAACACCCAGAAGAAGGTAGGTTGATCTGGCCATGTATTTACTAAAACGAAATGGGATTTAAGTCTGGGGATGAAGGTAGAAAGTAGTTTTTCTCTTGGTCATATTTGCATGCAAAGTATAACCCTATTTGCTAGTCCATAAGGAGATTTCCCTCACAACACCCGGGTTGACAATTTAATTGAGGGTAGTTTAGTGTAGTTTTTAGTACATATAAATCACCTAACACCATGTGTTACTTGGAATTGTATGAATCATCAAACAAAAATGTCATAAATGAGTGCCACATGTCAACTTAGGGAATACTCAAAAGATACATTTGTACCACGACTTGTTTCTTTTGAAGGTTTAGAGTAAGTGAAGGATGGACACTTTCAGTTTTCAGGGATTTATCGTTGAGACTTATTGAAACACCCAAAGCGTGAATCTCCAGAGCGACCTTTAGTGATTTATATATTTAACAATTTGGTAGCTCCAAACTCTGGAGAAAATAGGATCGTTCAATCAAACGGGAGAACTTTAATAAATGATGGATATCATGCACGCCTTATTTCTAATTAACCATAAATGAATTTGATTTAAAATTCAAAAGTTCTTTTTTGAGTTACCGATTTGGGAAAGATTGTATTTTGACAAAGTGGAGAATGTAAAGCTCAAAAGTTCAGGATTATATGTGTTCCAACATAGGCTCAATCTAGGGATCACGCCTCCCTGTGAGATGTGGAAGAAAAGTAGACCAAGTTCTGTTATTGGGTAAATGGAATCATTACTTTATTTTTGGGAAACACCTTTGGGAATTAATCGTACAAATAAAAATTGAACTTCAATTGAATCTCAAAAAACCTTCAAAACACACCTAATTATTGGTCTCAAGTTAGGATATTAATAATTTCCTTTTCCTAAAACTGAGTTTGGATTTTCTTAAGATAATCAAAACAACTTTAACTGAAATATCAGACTTTGGTCGATTTCGTTTGCATCAAGGTTAAGTAATTTTAACAATTCATTTAGGGAATCTCATGTCGATTTAGAATGTCAATATTACTGGAAACAGAACTAGATACCAGACCATATTATATACGTGTATGACAACCTTACATATATCATATATATTGCTTCACTACCAACGAGTCTATTCAGTACCCCAGTGAAGTTATCTACATCTCTCATTGAATTTCCTTTCACCACTTCAAATATAACTTTTTCATTTTATTGAGATGGGGGAAATCAAATTACAAATTTCCTTTCACCATTTGTCTTGGACTAGATGGGGGCAATCATTTTACGAATTTCCTTTCACCATTTATCTTGGACTAGATGGGGGCGATCATTTTATGAATTTCCTTTCACCATTTGTCTTATATTTAAATATTTTTGATGTGGGGGCAATCAATTTGTAGGTATCATACAAGGGATGATATTTCCTTAAAATTTAACAACGAAGGTCTGTCAACAATTTTTTATTGTACTTTGAACTAAATCTCTCCCGATATTCAATACATATTCACCTATAGGGAAGATCTTATGGGGATTTTTATTTTCTAAGGATTGGCCTTGAGTGAATTAATCAGTTAAAATCTAATAAAAGAGCTAAAGTTACTAGGATTATCCTAGACATACTTTTTTTCAGTTAAAATAAGAGGAACATAAATATGTTATCCTAATTATGTTTTGCAGATATGTTTTTAAGTTTTCACAGTCAAGGCGAAATTCTTTCTTTCTAAGAAGACTTAAGGAGATGTAGTAAAAAGCAGAAGAGAATAAAAGACCGAGGATAGGAAAAATGAAACAAAATGAGGACTCAGAGGGTCTGAAGAAAAATAAAATTATTTCCACACAAGTTCATTTCTTGATTATCAAGCTTCTCCTTTAAGCCATGTTTTTATTCCTATTTCATTTTTCTTTTTGTTTCGTTTTTGTTTTATTTTCATTTGATTTAGATACGGCTTCATAATTAATCTGCAGATTTATACTTTTTTTTATCCTTGATTGGGTGACGATACTTACATGAGTAGAACCTCGTTTATACCCAATGAGACTTCCTTAGAATTTTAGCTTGAACTATAAATATAAGAGTTCATACCTTAGATTTCATTTATATTTTCAATCAAACCAATTATTAATTCATCACCTGTTTAAGATAAAGAAAATGTTTTGAAAAATGATTGTTGGTTTCTGATACCTCCTCCTCTCTCATATGATAGTAAGTATTTTTCATGGGAAAAAAATGGAAAAATTCAGAAAATTCCGCAGAATAGAAATGATATGCAGTACATATATTTTATATTTTTCTTTTATGATATCAAATAAGACTTGGTTTATTTACAATGAAAAGTAAAATTTGGATAATCTATAAAAGAAAATAAAATTGAAAATCAAAACAGGAAACCAAATTGGTATATACAATGGGAATGTGAAACATGATTATTGCATAAAATGTTTTAGATAACCCATGATGATAGAGGAGTCAAGTGTTTTTCCGTCAAGATTTTCCAGTAAGAAGGAATTGTTTTCCTCAGCAGCCACAATTCTGAATGGCCTGAACCAAAGGTGGTATAACTTTCCATGCTTCCCCCCATCCTCTTTTCTAGTTTCCCACTTTAAAATTAGATCTCCAGGAATAAAATCCCTATCTTTCTCCTTTTTATCGAAAATGGACTTCATATTATCTTGGTATTTCTGAAGTTTGTCATCTACTTCGGCCCTATTTTGCTGGACTTAGATTATTTGATTTATCCTTCTTGTAATGTCATTTGGATCTTCATTTGTGTCTTACCAGAGCTAAATCACATGAAGAGATAGATTGATAGGGAGGAAAACATCAATACCATAAACCATTTGAAAAGGGGACATACCTATTGATTTCTTGGTGTCGATTCTATTTGCCCATAAGGCATATTTCAAGTGAGAGTGCCAAGCTTTATTATTTTCCGTTAACACCTTTTTTATTATAGTCATCAGGATTTTGTTGGATGATTCAACCAACTCATTTCCCTAAGGATAATAGGTTGTATAATATCCTAACACAATGTTGTATTTTTGGCAGAAACTGACCATTTCCATAGATTTGAAATCTTGGGCATTGTCAGTGACTTTGTTTTGTGTACAACCAAATCTTGATATAAAGTTTTATTATACAAATGTTTTTACCACCAAATCCATATAATTTCAAGTTCGAATGGATTCGACCCATTTTGTGAAGTAATCGTTGGCAGTTAAAATACATTTATATGTTGTGCACTTCACTGCAAATGGATTTCTCCAATGAAATCTAGACCCCACTGTTGAAAGAGAGATTCTTCTTTAACTAGGACTAAAGGTAGTGCACAGAGCTTTTGTTTACCATAGAATAGTTAGCAAGAATTGAAAACTCAGACCTTGGCACTGACATCAGTAAATAACTTCAACCAATAATATCTGACTCTCAAAATCGTGGAGGTTGTTTCCCTCTATGCATGGTGTCCTCCACACACTCCTTCATGAAATTCATTTATGAAAATATCTGTTTCAAGTTCTATTAGGAAACATAACATGAATCCTATAGGATCTTTCCAGTATAGTTGGCCATCGATAATACAATATTTGACTATATGTAGCTTCAAATCCCTCTCTTTGGATGGAGTCATGTCATTCAGGCACTGAAGGGTAAGGAGGTATGTAACAATGTCGCAATACCATGGAGAGGAAGAAAATTTACCTTCAATCTAAATCATAGGCGTTTGGTCATCAAGCTCATCTATATCTGAGATATACTCGTGTGATTCAAGATGATTTATCTCGAGCGCCCTCAAATTCAATTCGGCTAATAGTTTTTCTAGGCCTTTTCCTTTGACTAGTTTGTTTGGTTATACTTCTATATCAAACTCCTGAATTTCTGATAACCATTGACCTCTCTTTCCATCACTGTCTAGTTGTACCAATATGTCCTTGACAACACTTGTTGGTATGTAAGCGATTATTTTGGAATGTAGCACATATGTCCTGAACGATTTGAGATATTTCACCATTGCGTAGGATTCATTTTCAAGTATATCATATCTTAATTCTCCGTCCCTGATACTTTTACTAAAAAATGATATTGGTTTCTCAAAATCGTCTTCATTCTTTTGCAGGATCACCTTTGTGATAGTATGCTCATAAATGAAATAAAAAATCAAGAATTCCTTAGTATAGTCTGGGATTTCCAGCACTGGTACTTTGCCTATAGATTTATTGAATTGTTTGAAAGGTGCTTTGGATTTTTTAGTCCACTTCACTTCTCTATCCTTTTGCAACATATCTGTAATCAATTTGAAAATTTCGGTGAAGTTAGGGATGAATCTTCTCAAAAAATTATCTTCCCTAAAAAAGAATGGATTTCTTTAATTTATTTCTTTTTTATTTCTAGGAATGTTTATCATGTCAATAGCCTCGACTCGATTAGGATCAATCTTGATTCTGTATTTTGAGACTATATGAAACAAGAGATTACCTTCTTGCATAGAGAAGTGTGACTTTTTAGGGTTAAGAAGTAAACTAGAATTTCTGCATTTCTCAAAAGTTTGTTGAGGTGGACCAGATGTTTTGCATCAGACTTGGAAAAAACTGTTAGATCATCTAAGTAAATAAAAACAAATTTGTCTCTTTCACTGATTAAAGCTATATCCATTTCTCTCTGGAAAGTAGCTCATGCATTCATCAAATCGAATGGAATTTTATCGTACATGAATGTTCCCTAGGAAGTGGTAAACACAATATTTTCTTTGTCATCTTCATGGAAAACAATTTGATTGTATCAGGAAAAATTGTCAATCATGGACATTTTGTTAGCTCCAACTACTTTTTCTAGTACATGATCCATTTTTGGTAGTGGGTATTTGTATTTGAGGGATAATTGATTTACGTTTCTGAAATCTACACAGAGCCTTATTTATCCATTTTTCTTTCTGAAAGGTACCAATTTTTCTACCCATTCAAAATATCTAAGTGGAATGATAATCTTCGCATCGTGAAGCTTCTTGAATTCCATTTCTCTCATTGGTAGGAGAATATAATTTATTTGTGTGAGTTTTTTCCTAAAAGGTTTGATACCATGTTTCAAAGGAATTTTGTGTTCAATAACAAAGGTATCGTAAGTTTTTAGATCATATTAGGACCAAGTAAAAATTCCTTTATATTGTCTGAGAAACTCAGCGTACTTATTCTTCATTTGGGGTGGAGGGTATTTAGATATCTTCACCATTTTAGGATCTTCTTTAGATCCTATATCACAGTCTTCAACATCTTCAGGCTGAGGTCGCAAGGTAGACTTTAAGTCTATGTTATCTTGGTCAAACAATCTCTCTAAGGGTAGCATACCCTTGGGGATTTGATTGTTCTTAATCATGAGCATGCGAGGGTTTGCATTATTGTCCTAGAACGTTTTAGGGTATTTACATTCCTACATTACCCAAATAGGATCGCTCTGGTTTTTCTGATCTATGTGAGTCTCCAAAAATTCATCAACCATATCTCGAAATTGTTTTATATGCTCATCATATTCAAAAACTTGTCAGTGTTGAACATTGTTTGGAATCAAGGGTCTATGCCAAATATCGATGTGATACTTTAGTTTTAGAATAGTAGGTGGTACAAACGTCCTAGTAGCTTTGGCTAAATAATTTGCCTGATGATTTTCCATTCTGGGAATATAGTGAATATTAAAGGATGAGAAGAAATTATCTATCAAATCCCATGCGCAATTTCTATATGATCTTAGCCTTGGATGCTTAGCCTGATATTTTTTCTTTATTTGTTTCACGATAATATCTGCATCACCATAAACTATTATATGTTCAATTTTTAACTTTCTGGCAGCCTCTAATCCTAAGACTAGAGCTTCATACTCACAGACATTATTCATATAATTAATCTCCCATTGTAATCTATATGAAAAGGGGATAACATACTCATCTCCTGGAAATACAAATAAAAATCTAGCTCCTACTCCTTCGTAGGACGAAGCTCCATCAAAAAACATTTTCCATACTCCTTCTCTACTATTTACACTTTTCTTTGTTTTTTCTATTTTGTTATTTTCTTCTTTTGTACATTCTTCAAAATAGTAATCTATTGATAATATGCAATTTCCTAATTCCTAATCAACAATGTATACTGGGTAAATAATTGTTTTTTTGGGGTCACTTATAGTATATGCCAGTCTTGTCTCTCTGTACCGTCGAGTGAATTGACCACCGAAAATTGGGATCGTGGCGTAGGTCATGTTTTGCTGAAGTGATCCTCCTAATTTGGTGCCCCAAGACCTAGATAGAAGCATGTCGTACTTGGCAGGGATGTCAACAATGACTGCATCCATGAGGATACTTTTTACAGGGATCTATGCAAGATTTACCACCAAATATTTGATCATGCCAAGACACTTCACTTTCCTGGAATTAAACGAATACAGGTCTTGATAAGGTATAGTGATTTTGAGGCCTAATTTCTCCATGATAAATTTAGGCATTAAATTATGAGAAGCCATAGAATATAACATACAATTGTGGATGAAATGGTCATGCACATTTAGTGTAATGTAAAATGGAGCAACAGAGTCCTTTCTGTTCTCGATGTGCGCACCAAACATGATCACGGGTCTTTCATCCTACATATCAATAACATCTGCATGACATTCAACATCAAAAAAATTTATCATTTTAGCAATTTTATTTTTATAGATTGGGTTCTTTGAAAGATAAATTAGAGGCATGGGTATTTTAATTTTACTAAGTTTGTTTTCTAAACTGAAACTCCCGATTTTTTTTTCAATTTCTCTGGTTGGAACTTGTGCTTCTGTATTTTTCAATTTCTTAGTCTGCGTTGCTCTTGTTTCAACTGGCTTTGTTTGTGAAGATTTTTTTTTAGTTAATGTTTTAGTACTTACTGCCTCATTCATTTCATTTCACAACAAAATATTTTTCGGTTGATCATTCATCGAATTCTTTTCTCTGGGCCTCAAATTATACTTTGGTTGGAGTTTGACCATTATTGAGTCAACAAGTCCTTGATACGAAGTGTCTCCCAGATTATTAATACTTTCTTGATTATTAAACATGGATTCTAGATCTAAAGACTTTTCATAATCCTACCTAGTCAAATGAGGTTCTATATCATCATCATTAGGTTGTTTATATCCTCCTCTAACCCCTCATAATTTTTCATATCATTCCTCTTCATAAAATTTTCAGTTTTAAACGGGGCTTGGATTTTTTTATATTCATTTTTAATTTGTCTTTGGTGCATATGAGGGTTAGGGTTTCTCTTGAACTGATTTCTAGTGTAAGTATCATATTTCGCTTGATCTAGATCCATTATGGATATTTTTTTA
The DNA here is from genome assembly GCA_000966675.3 of Picea glauca. Lineage (NCBI taxonomy): Eukaryota > Viridiplantae > Streptophyta > Pinopsida > Pinales > Pinaceae > Picea > Picea glauca. Next base: position 305,980 of record JZKD02S1777542.1, read on the forward strand.
GATAAATCTTTGATTATTTTGGACATCTCATCCATCTTCTCTTCTACAGACTTGTTGGATCTAGAAGGTTCAACTTGTTATTTGAACCGTCTAGTTTATTTGGTTCCCATTTCAGTGTTACTTTTTAATTTTCTGGATGCAATCATATTGGATTCGATTTCTATGGCATCATCATGCATCCCTACTAAAGTGAAAGATCTTATTTCCTTCAAGAGGAGAGCAAAGTCAGGTTCAAAGGCTCCTGGAAAGGTTACCTTTTTAGCAGGTTGAGAGGGTTTGACCTTAGATGGGATTTGATTGTATAGTTTGTTGAACCTTTGAGTAAATTTGAGAGCTGATACAAAATTCATTTTTTCTGAAATCCCCAAATCCAGTCAAATAATAGAGATTGTCCTTCTTCTCTCCCCATTGTCTTAGGAAGGCATTTTATAACTCATCATAGGACTGTATGGAACCTATCGGGAGTCCTCATAACTAGGTTCTCACTTTTCCTTTGAACGTTTGTACTAAAATACTTGTAGACATCTTCATGTTCAATCCCCAAGATATCAACAAACTGATAAAAAAAAGGCTATGTGCTAGGTTGTAGTTAAATATCCCTCTCCCATGAATTTTGGTATATTTTTCATATAATTCTCGGGAAAATAATGAAGGATGGCAAGGAGGACCAAGGGAGCATATCTAGCAGCTACCTTGGAAAACATTTTAGGGGATGGAGGTTGTCCTTGACCTTGTCCAGCTAGTCCTCTGCCTTTGGCACCACCTCCTCCATCAACAACCATTGGAATTCTAGGGGAATGACTTTGGAAAAAAAAAGGGTTTTCAAAAACTTCGAGGGACCAAAATGGTGACCTTTCAACTTCTTCTATATGTGGAAAAGGAAATTTTGGAAAAAGGTCATTAGGAGATGAAAAATCTAGAAGAGGGGGAAAAGGAAAATGTGGACTAGTTTCCTCACACTTTCAAGATGTATAAATAAGAGAATCGATAGGGGATGAATCATGGTATAAAATATGTTCTTTAGGGTTTTAGAGAATGGAAACCTTTACCTTGGGCAAGGATGAGGTCTAAAATTATTAACGAAAGTGGGTATAGAAAAGGATATTTTGTTCTCACCGTTAGGATTATTAGTTGAGTTAATATCAATATTTATTTTGGGTACAATTACCTCTCGGTTATCAAACCTAGCCTCGGGTTTAGTAGTTGATGCCTCTGTAGAGGGTGCTCATTTAAAATTCTCTTCAGGGTTTAGTTCTTCAACCACAACCTTATCATTAACTTGTGTAACTTTAGGTTGGTATATTTTACCTGTTGATGCAATAGTCGATTTAAGGTATCCCTTTGGTTTTAATAGCTTTTCAAGATCTGATACTAGTGTGGTCTGCTTATCGTCTGGATTTTTTATGGTATTCTTTCGACTGAATTCCAGTTTTATCTACGGTGGAGTTTCCAAGTGAAAGACAAAATAATCCTTACTTATCTATTCAATATTTGATCACCATCAAAGATATAAACTTACCTTGTCCTTTTCCCGAGGAAAAATAACTTTGTTTCTCCATCCCCGACAACGATGCCAAAAAGATGTTGTTCCTGAGATTAATCATAAGGCTCAAAGAGTAATTTCAGGCATCAGGAAATTTTAAATAGAGTATTTTTAAAGAATGTTTTTTTCTACCTTAGTTACATGAGAAAAATTCCTTAAATTAAATTAACAGTATGGAATCACAGAGGTTGTATTTTGTTTCTGAGTCAAAATTGTAATATTGAATGGTGTGAGAGAAAAATAAAAAATTGTTAAACAAAGCAAGGCATAAATTGCTAAAGAGTCTCACCTTGTTGTAGTGGAAGAAAATAGATCGTGTAACCTTGAATAAAGTATAAGATATAGTAATCCACACAGCTTCCAGGTCTTGTTTTACTCATAGTAAACACAGAGGAAAAATTGATTAATTAACAAATTAATGATATAATAAGATTACAATAGTTGTGATACTAAATTGCAATTAAACATTTATCAAGGAATTGCATAAGGAAATGTTGAGATATGTAAAAACAAAAGAAACACATAACCTAAACTAAACAAAAATTGGAATGTCTGTTTGCACTTGTATTAATACTCAATAAGGAGATTTTTATCTATTACATCCCGCAAGAGAAATCCTTTGATAGATCTTGAATCTATGTATTTATATAAACTGTCACAACTCAAAATGGTTGGACTTATTATAATCAAAAATAGAAAATATATGAAATAAGAAAACAATGGATAAAGAATGATGATCTTCATTGGCAATATATTCTACCTCTTCTTCTGTTGGCAGAAACACTTCCTTTCCTCATTCCTTTAGGCCGGACACATTTGTCTTCTGATACTCCTAATGATCATGCACAATATCATAGTCATTGTAGTCATGTTTCCATCTATCCCTCCATCTACGTTCAGTAATGAAATGACAGTTTCTTACCTACTTCCCACTGTGCTTGTTTTTTTTTGCTCAATGCATTGTTCACATCTATTTAAAAATTCTACCACCAACCTAGATGGATTAATAGTTTCATTTACCTCAAAGTTGTATAATTTCCTTTATACTTGAGGTGGCTTCCCTTGTATTCTTTTTACCTCATGATTTATGGCCTAGGAATATGAACTTGGGTTCACTAGCCACTTATTAATCTTAAGGAGGTCAATCTATCTCATTTCCTGAATGGCTTCCAGAGTTTCTTCTTTGTTCTTTTTAGAATTATGATGGTTCATTTCAATATCAATTTTCCCTAGGGCATCCGCGATACTTCTTCCCTCAAAATCAATCAGTTTTTTGTCTAAGGATGATAGCGCTTCTTGACAGGCGTCTTTCACTCCCTGGGCTAGTCTCTTTCTCTCTGCTAAATTTGTTTCCCACACCTTCAGGACCATATCACCTCTTGTTTGTTCAGAAGGTGAAAGCCGAGGAAAATCAATGACATTATCTTTCTGTGCCAATACGATCACCTCTTGAAACCTGTCTAGGGTTGATCGATCTTCTCCTTCCTTAATATAGATATCATTTAGTAGAATTTATGGATGGCATTGACCTTCATGAAAATATCTTGCTAGGCCATTTATATTTTTTCATTTACCTCTACTGCTTGAGTCTGAAAGGCTGATATCTCTACTGATGTACCTTCAATAAAGTCTAACCTGGCTTGAAATTCCTTTATTAACTCATCTCGTTGAGTGACCAATCCTTTGTTGGGCTGTGAATTTTGATGGATCTCGTCGAGGTTACACTACAACTATTGGATTTGATGCTTGTCATAAGCTATGATTTGTTCAAAGTCCTGACTCATTTTATTATTTATAGTTTGTTCCATGGCCAACATTTGATCTTGCAACTTCCCCACCAATAAGATATTCTATCTTAGTTTCTCTGTGAAATTCTCCACTGACCACTTATTTGCGGTGGAAAAGGCACCCAATGAACCTGCAACTTCCTTCATGAATTCTAAATCGTCACGATTATTTCCATCATATAACATCATATTCCTTTTGGTTACTACCCCATCCTTCTATTGTGTTTCTCATTTGAAGATGGCCCTCCATTTCTTTCTAAAGAAGAAGTTTGAAAGATGCATCTCTTTGAGCAATATTGGGGTAAGATCACCCACATAAATGACTTCGGAACTAGGATTTCCAAAACTACACTGCAAAGGTGTCAATGAAGTAATATGAGCACTGATATCCGTAGACAGTTGTTTCTCTATTGTATTGGTAGCAGGAGTGGTTTTTGTCGAAGGAGGTGCATACATCCCTTTCTTTAGGAAGGCTTCGAGCTGAGCTCTTTCTTGAGGGCCTAGTGGAATTGATAATGAAGCTTCTAATTTATGAGTCAAAACTTTGGAGCTCTTTGGGGTATCTTCGATATCCTTTTTACCAAAGTTCCCTGGTTCAAAACCTGGAGGTACAGATTTCTGTGCAAGCGAAGTGGCTACTGATTCTCCCTATAGTACTTTTGACAAGTTGTTTCGTTTGTGTCTTTGGAAACTGAGGAAGCCATCCTGTTGATCTTGGGACAAGGTTTGGAATATGTTCAGTAGCTCCTCATAAAACATGACTCCATTTAATATTTCATCATGTGGGGAGTTTTCATGCACATATCTCTTCATGTTGTATTGGGTCAGGTGGTTTTCCACTATTTTGTGTGGGTTGTGGCTTTTAAATTTGATGTAAACCAATTTGACATCCTCCAAAGCCACAACCTCCACTTTGGAATGAGTAATGTCTAATAGTGAAAACATACCAACCTGGAGAGGGAAGGTAGGCCATACCTTTTTCTAGGATGCTTTTAGCTCCTTGTTGATGCCCCTTATCAATGATTGATAAGATAATTCTCGACATACTAGTCGGTCTGGTAAAAATCTCGGGAGAGCATGGGGATGGAGTGAGCATATAAAATCCCTGATATAAGAGAAGTTTTATTCAATAAACCAATATTCTATTTTTCCCATATTTCCCATGATTTTTTCTGAAATTTGAGGGGGTGGGAAACCATATAAAGCTATATGGACATGCACTACTACATTGTGCCAGATTTCTTCGAAGAAATGTTTGTCCTTTTCCTCCCATGGCTTGGAATGGTAAAAGTGGATAGGTTCTATACTGGTCAGGTTCCATCTCCAATTCATCAGTGGGAAAGGGGTTATGAAGCATATAACGTCCATGATATATGCGTAAATATAGAAAGGGGCAGGTTGCCCCTTTGATTTAGCCAATTTGTACTCAATATATTTGGCCAAGTTATCTAATAAAATTTTTGTTCAATTAAATGTGTCACCCTCGGCCACCTCATGCATAATCGATACCCAATCAATCGGGATATTTAAGCTCAGGATATATCTTATACATTACTTGGAGGTGTTCTGATCGAAACAAGCCAATGAAAACTTTCTGGTGGTTGGTGATGCTCCTGGTTTGGACGTCGATGTTATCCAAGGCCTAGCCTATCATGTCATTATACAACATGATTCTTGGTCATGAAGCTACCTTGTGTATATCTGAATGAGCTATATAAGTGATTTTGTCTTCATGATTATTGTCTACTTCATCACCAGAATCTTTGGCACAATTTATAATCTCATGTTCCAGAACCTCGAACACCTTTTTCCAAGATTTTACAGTGTCTATGGCTCATGGCATAGTGTCTGACAGAACATCTGCATTCGGATTTGAAACCTCACCAGCTTCATCAGTATTCTTCATTATCTTCCATGGTGCCATGATATAGAGAGAACAAAATGATGTTACTTGTTGCAGAAGAATTGCATGAGCCTCTCAATCAGATAAAACTTGCTACTTTGCGAAGGATGAAAATAAATTTAAAATCGAAGTATTTTTATTCACATTAGATGCATTGATTCTAGTATAGTTTTACTGATGGAAAATGTATTAACTTTAATGGAAAATTCTACCTGGGGATCTACAATCTACATTAAAAATCATTATCGTTGATTAGTCATAAATGCCATTAATATTTAGCGGTTCGTATTCGATAAATTTAGATGAGACAGAGTAAGAATTGTTTGAATCCCCAATCCGCGAAGTTTAATCATTGGATAATCATTTTTAACTCTTTAATTGATTATGTTTAAGAATTTCATTAATCTCGAGTGTCTCAAAAGTTCGGAGTTTGGGAACTTTAAAAGAAGCTTGAGGGGAAATCCTCGAAACCCAAAAACGTGAAGTGATTAGTTATCTAATAATCAGTTTCAAGTTTTAATTAATAATATTTAACTTTAAGTGTTTCAGAGATTTGGACTTTGGATACTTTAGGATATGATGAAGGGTGAACATCTTAACCCCAAAGTGCAGAGTCATTAGCTATCTCTCGACCATGATTAACATAATTAATTAAAGTTTAATACTTTGGAATTTTAGTGCTTCGTTGATTTGCGAATTAGTTCTTTGTTATATTTTTGAAGGGTTATCTCTTGTAGTGACATGTCGCACATGACGTCATTCTAGATGAGATGTCGAGAAAAGGGAGGTGCCACCTGTTACTTGGAATCATATGAATCATCAAACGAAAATGTCATAAATGTGTTCCGCGTGTCAACTCAGGGAAGACTCAAAAGATACATGTTTACCACGACTCATGTCTTTTGAAGGTTTATAGTAAGTGAAGGATGGACACTTTTGAGTTTTGGGGATTTATCGTTAATACTTATTGAAACGCCCGAAGTGCGAAGCTCTGGAGAGACCTTTAGTGATTTACCTCTTTAAAAATTTGGCGGCTCCAAACTTCAGAGATAATAGGAGCGTTCGATCTAACAGGAGAAATTTAATCATCGGTAGAGATCATGTGCACCTTATTGCTAATTTTTGGCACAAGGGCAGAGCCAGGGTTCAATGCTTCAACAATGCACCAAAAAAATCCTAACTACTAGCCCTTTCGGCAACACCTACAAAGCAGATGAAGTCTCACCCAAGGTAGAGGCAGGGGGGGTCTAGGACTAAAGTGTCTAAAACCTAGATGGGACACATATCTATGATCACAACACTTAATAGAGAACTTATATAACAATATGTATTAGGTTATGATTCTTATTAACATCACATTTTAACCCTTATTATAGATCAGTGGAGTAACAATCAAGATCTAACCCTTAAAACCTCTTAGCACATAGAATACGCTCAAATCTAACATTCATCATACATAAAGCACTAAGAATAAATAGATCTATCTATCATACATCAATACCAGTGCACTAAGCAGTTAAATACATAAGTAATATGAACAACATTACACAAAGCACATCAACACAACATATACATGGTTCACCCCAGTGTGGGGCTACATCCACCAACTTCTTCTTATTCTTTATTAGTCTTAAATCATCTTACATTCCTCTTCTCCTGTGCACAAAAACACATAGCCAACTCCACAAAGGATAGGATATCTGCATGCACCTCGCCAAATCCTCCTTTCCTGAATTAGATCAGGGCAAAAATACTTACACAGTCTGCGCACACAACCTCTTACAATCACTTGCACTTATCTCTGCAAATATTAACACACTCCCTGCTAAAGTTTGGAGGTAACCAAATCAATTATAGGGGCCCTTGTGGGATTAACAACCAGTCGGTTAGATCCCCTTGAAGAGGTAATCCTCCATAAAGGTTGTGTGTTTTCCGACCCCTATATGACCCAAGGTACAAGCATAATAACCTCTGGAAGTAACCTATGAGATACATAAGTCAAGAAACTAATAGACCATTGTATAACTGATGCACAGGCGAGTAGTTGTAAGTCTAGATCATCGTATGGGTAGGGTAGAAAATCCCAAAACCTTGAAAGAACTGCCTCTCACATAGGTATGGGTACTAGCAAGATCCCCAAATACAAATAAATCCACAGAAATATCTCTGACACTAGGTGCGTATCTAGGGGTTATCCCTTCAACTAACTTTGTGCAACCTCATGATTAAATCCGGTGTGAGCAGAGCCTCCTGATATTACCAATTATACAATGGATTTCTCAACTCCCTATCTCAGACACATATGTTGATTTAATTTCCTTGGAGAAGTTTACTCACAAAATCATATTCCAAGGCACTAAATCCTAGGCTAGTTTGTGCACCCTAAAAAATAAAATCGTGACTAATCAATTTTAGTTTAAAGCGTAAATTTTATTGTCCTTGATTACTCAAAAGGGTATGGAGGCGAAGTCCATGATGTTATGACTCTGCAAGAAAATGAATATGAATATAATGCAAATTCTATCTTTAACTTTTCAATGAATGATATGCTAATAAAAGTAGTGCAATTTTCAATTTCAACTCTACAATTCATAAGTAAAATGCAATATTTCGCTAAATGAACTAAGCTAATGATAAAGGTTCAAAGACAAAAATGTTAACCAATGCAAAATGCCTATTTTTTTGTATTTTCAATATATTAAAGAGAAAATGCATGGACTGTAAAGAAACCTAATATATAAATTCTACCGTGTATAAATGAAATAACTCAAGAAAAATACCAAACAACCAAGAAAACAACCCAGGGTTCAAGGAAAAACACGGATGAAAAACAAATAGAAAGACTATGCCAAAAAATTCAACTCCCAATAGGTTTTCTGTCAACCTAGAGAAACTCAATAGGCACTACAGAGACCTAAGAAGGATCAACAATCATCAAATCTCACCCAGAAATCACTAAACCAAGCAAACAAGCAAAGGGAAGTGGTATATGCGACTGTTTAGGAGAACATGGAGTATATATGCATCCTACAGTGAGACAATAAGAGGGTATACATGACTATCTAGGAAAAAGGAGAGTATATGCTTTAAAACAAGGCTAGGCAAAGGCAAGAAGGCTGAAAACTCAAACCCAGAGTGAACAAAATATGTCAAGAAGTGTTACGACAAGAAACACAAAGGAAAAAGAGAAATGCAAGAAGAAAAAGTACTTCAACCCTTAGAAGGAAGATCTCTCCCCAGTGGAGTTTCCAATTCTGTTATGAGGGAAAAACTCTGTATGGTGAAGGGTAAACCACAATAGAGAGGTATGACTGGAAAAATCAACTCAATTCCAACATATGCTATATAAACCAATGCGCAAGATAAGAAAGAATCCTACCTCAATCCAATGTTTGATGATGTTCCACCATTGAGCACTTCGCCCCAAAGCTTTATACCTACAATAAGTTCTTAACAAAGAAGAGAAAGTATATAGTGATGATATAAAGGAGTTAGCACATTAGGTAGCATAATCCATTAATAAACATTACAAACATTCCCATGGATAATAATCATACATTTGCAATATACCAATAGGACAGGAAAGGAGTATTTCTATTAATAATTGATTAGCAAAAGTGATAACATTACAGACTTCCGTGTTGGTATGGTTCAAAAACATGAAACCAAGTTCCTTCCAACTGGGCCTCCACCACTTCAATCCTTCACCAAAGGCAAGCTCATAGGAGAGAGTCAATGAGGGTCTCTCAAAAATAGGGAAAGAGCTTGGGAGTTGAACACTGTGTTCAGACTTGAGGGACAAATGGATGCAGACTCAATATGAAGTAATTTCTCCAGAGTAACTTCTCTCTCAAAGTTGAATGCTTTCTCCTTCTTTCCCATAGCTTGGAATTGTTCTTTTATAGACTTCAGAATGAAACCAAAGGGCCAAGTCAGAATGTTTCTAGTATATGGAAGGCCAAGTATCAGAGATCTCCTGTCACGACATGGGAATCCGACTTCATTTTTGTATTTTCTAGCACAAATCTCGATGTACATGGGTTGTAGTGGAGAAACCAGCATATACACATCTTGCATAACTGATAGGGAGCATATATGTAGAAAAATGTATATTTTTGGCTCTGGATTCATCAAAAAGGGATGAAAAGTCTGCATAGGGAAATGGAAAAAGGTCCTCTGTGCAAGATAGAAATGGTGAGGAAAATCTTGCTATAACAGGCAGACCCAGGTTTCAACGATTCAACAATGCACCAACAAAACCTTAACTACCGACCCTTTCAGCAACACCTGCAAAGAAGATGAAGTCTCACCCAAGGTAGAGGCAGGGGGGGTTGCAGGACTCAAGTGTCTACAACCTAGATGGGACACATATCTGTTATCAAAACACTTAACAGAGCACTTATCTAACAATATGCATTAGGTTATGATTCTTATTCACATCGGAGATTAATCCTTATTATAGATCAATGGAGTAACAATCAAGATCTAACCCTTAAAACCTCTTAGCACATAGCATAAGCTCAAATATAACATTCATCATACATAAAGAAATAAGAATCAATATATCTATCTATGATACATAAATATCAGTGCACTAAGCAATTAAATACATAAGTAATATGAACAACATTACACAAAGCACATCAACATAGGATATACGTGGTTCACCCCAGTATGCGGCTACGTCCACCAACTTATTCTTCTTATTTATCGATCTTCAAGCCTCTTACATTCCTCTACTCCTATACATAAAGCCACATAGCCAACTCCACAAAGGACAGGAGATCTGCATCCACCTTGCCAGATCCTCCTTCCCCAAATTAGGTTAGGGCACAAAGACTTACACAGTCTGCACACACAACTTCATACAATCACTTGCACTTAGCTTTGTAAATATTAACACACTCTAGTCATGCACTAAGCCAATGAACTCTCTACTTACATAGCCTAGCTACATATTTATACATTACAAAAAGGCCTAAGCATGGGTAAACCCATGGGCCGACATCCCATACCCATTACGTAAACCCTAAAATCCCCCCAAATCCTGCAAAATGGGTGAGATCCTATAATATCCGCTTCGCTTGGGCACTCCATCTTTGACCAACCTGTCAAAGTCCCAAAAATGGTCAAACATGACCAATGTTTCTTCAAAACTTGGTCAAGGGCCAGCAAGCCTCCAACACTCACATGTGGCTCATCCCGAGTCACTTTGATTTGGGTAACACTGCTTTGAAGGCCTCGAACTTAGTTTGAGCTGGATCAACTTGTTGTTTTTCCAGAGCCTCCTACTCGACGAACTCTTGAATTACTTGCTCATTGAAAGGCCCTTCCAGGTGTTGTTCAACTGTTGCGACCACCTGTTCAAAATGTGAGCCTTATCCTTCGATCTCTTCAAAAAGAGTGCAAGCTTCATCCTGCACTGGCTAGAGTCTCTGTGTAACCTTCATGACTCTACTCTGTATGGTAGTGACTTGCTGTTGGACTGCACAATGATCCTGCAACCTTTTCATGTTCCCAACTGTAGTAAGAAGCTTCATTTGTTCTTGCATGGTGGATGCTTGTTTCTTAGCCTCCTAGAGTTGTGATTCCAATGTCCTTAGCTCCAGGTCTTCTGCAAAGCACTCATAGGTATGCACACTTCAGTCACTTAATTGTTTACACTCTGAGGCAAATGCCCTAATTTGTTCTACTACACTCATGGCAGATTCTTCCCTCTGGTTGGGCACTTCTTGCGGAGTGCTAGGTATTGCTTGGATTTTTATCTCCATTACTCTTTCTTGAAGCTATTGAATGGATTCGGTGAGCTTCCCCACTTGCATATCTATTGACTCTGGTTCCTCCTATGCCAAGCCCAACATAGACTGAAGTGATTTAGTTACTACCTCCTTGATCACAGTGTTCTCTGTGAGAATTTGGTCTTTCTCTTCCTGTATCCTTGCATTATTTTGCTCGAACTTCGCTTGAATTTCATTTTTCTCCTACTGCGCAAATAGAAGTTTCTCGAAGGCCTCCTCCTTTTCTTGCTTTAAGGCCTCTGTGGCATGCTCCTTTTCTTCTTGGGATCGATGGAATTGAACCTCGATTGCATCTGCTAGCCTCCATAATTGGGAGAGATCATCCCCCAATTCTATACTTTCTGATGAAGAAGGCACAATAGGCATTACACGACTCGAGTGGATAGCTTGTTGTATGTCTTTGAGATCCTTCTCTATTCTATCATACATTGACTCCTTCTTTGATTCATGTCTCTGCAAGATGTCTTTTGAAGCATCCTTTATAGCTATGATGATGAGGTCAACATCATTCACTCTTAGCACATTCTTGGACTGAGGCTTCTTTGCATGAGCCTTCTTTATTGCCGAAGGATTCTCTGGGGAAACCTTTCTCTTCTGCGATGCTTCTGCTATGGTGAGGGGATCCTTTGGCAGTGTCACTTCTCCTTCTTCTTTCTTGTCTATTTCTTTCCCTCCTTTCTCTTGGTTCACTTCATCTTCTCCTCCTTCTGTAGGTGAATCAGACCTACATTCATATGATGCACTATCCTCCTCATCAGTTTCTATGTCTTGGAATTCTTCCTTTTTATTCTTCTTCATTACAATTCTTTGTCCATCATACTCAGTCCGGGTGACCAAAGGACTTCCGATGATGTCGGGGTAGGAGATTTATTCATCTTCGAACAGTACAAGGAATTCGACTGGTCATTCTTTGGTTATCACCTCCATATCCTCATCAGTCAGTTTATAATAAGACTACAACTTCTCCTTACTTTCATCCCTGCACGCAGTGATGTATATGAAGTGTCGGTCTATGTGGAACTTCACTAGTGGCCTGTATTGGTGTAAATTGTTTGATGTCATTCAAGGGAATGATTCAATGGTGCACTTCAACTTTAGATAGTAAGCGTGGAACACTGCATTCAATTTCCACTGCTTCACCATATCACTCATGTACCACAAGGTGGAGAACCTTATGGCCAATGGCTCCAATGGTTCTACTTCCATGAAGGCTACTCCTTCTCGCATTTTCCAGGAAACAAATGCAATTAAAATTAGTAACCAACTGAAGTGAAATTCATATCCTTGGTCCTTCACTTCTCCATAGTCCTTCTCCAACTCGTTGACAAGGTAACTTGCCCAGTTCATCTGCATTCCTTCGACACACTTCCCTACAAGGTCGACTACAAACCCTGTGACCTATGTCGGATGGTTCTTTCAGATGAACTTTCCAGCTATCATTTGGAAAGCAAGGTGCATTGCACCATCTTGGATGGAGGCTACCTTGTAGCCTCGCTTCCCTTTCTCTACATCTCCATAGACTTCCTTTATACAATGGGAAAAGGAGAAATCTAACATCTTCCCTAGGTATAACTGGTGAGGGTCTGGTCCCTACATGCTCAATCCAGTGATCAGGTGGAATAACATCAGATCCACAATTATGCACCTATCCAACCAAATATACCCTCCATGGTAGCATGACAGGAGGAGTTTAACATACGCGTTAACCTCCTGATGTCGATCGAAGTGGGGGATATTCATTACATTCAAGATCGTCAAGCTTACAATATCCTTAATCCATGATTGGGGAACTATCTTGGGATTTTTCCCAGTCATATTCGTTAGGTACCTATGCAGTGAGAGCATCGCATAGTTCTTCCTATCTCCAAGGTTGAAGTCACTGATCTTGAAAGATGGGATCAGTCCCAACTAAGGTTTGACTGCGCATATCCCCTTCGGGAGGTACGCAGTGATCAATGTGTATTCTAAATACCATGGGACACTATCTTGGATTACCATGCTAGCCAGAGGTGGGATGTACTCCAGAAAGACCGAAAAGATCTTCTTCGTGTTAGCCAGATCATCGTGGTTCTTGCTTCTTTTCTTAGTCACGTTCGGCTAGACAGATGTGTAGTCGAAGGGGATTCTTGCAATCCTCCTGTCGATGATGCATGTATTCCTACATACATGAATTTCTCAGCCATGAGGTCTATTAAAATATCTTCCACAAAATTATCTAATGTTCTATGCTCGCTCGACACTCACAGTTGTAATAAAATAGATCGGGTAGGTGAATGGGCACTCAGGGTACTCAAACAGATGGTGAGGTCTATACGACATGACGTGGTATCTGATTAATTGTATGTTAGCTTAGATATCTCAGTTTGAAAAAAGTGGTCCCAATGCAACGTCCGACGGGTTAAATAAATAACATCATAATAGATTCCTCCAACAAGTAAGAATGCCTCAATCAATACAAATCGGGTCGTTGTGGCGTGGTCCCAACGGTCCAATGACAATATTTCCATCAATAACTACTTTTCTAGCCATTTAGGAGTTTCATTCTAATGGTCAGGGCACCTCCAACGGTCATATAACTTCTCCATGGTGAAGTTTCATTCTGTGTGGTTCTGTTATTTCGACGAAGTTCAAGTTCTACAAGCCTACCTTCTGCAAAGTCTTCTCTTGGACTTCCTGTTGTTTTTCTGACTTTGATTTCTTCTTACTGAGATTTCTTTCCTTCTTTCTTGTGAACTGAGTCTTTGGGTTCCTCTTTCCATTTATATTTTGATCCTCTTTTAGCAGAGTGACTTTACCCTGTTGAGGGTATTTTAAAGGGTTTGAGTGTAATACCTCTTTTCTTACTATTTCTAGGGTCGATACACTTATTTCCTACATGGACAGGTTCTTCAAGACTTCCTACATTCTTTTAACTTGGACAACTAATCCTCTTTCCTTTTTTTTCTTTGACTTATCCTCTTGTTCTTGTATTGATCGCTCTATTTTTAGAGTCATAAAGTCCCTTAATTCTTGTTTTTTTTGTTCTGTGGTTTCCTCCATTGCTTTCCTTTGGATCTAATCTTTCTTAATCCAGGTCTTTCCTAACAAAAGTGAAAAAGGAGCATTGTTCTCAACAAACTTAATGACTTTAAATTCGTCTTTGGTTGGTGTTCCATGAGAAGTCATAGGTACATTAGTAAGACTTCCACATAGGGTTATCATCTTCCCTTTAAACAATCCTATCCTTCCCAATGAAGGAACCATAGCAGTATATCCTAAAATTTCCCATGTGATTTTTGGCATGATATTCACCTGTGTTTCCTCATCCACAACATATTCTATGTCAAAGTCTCCTATTCTTGTTTCTATGCACTTCTTTTCTCTTAATATCTCTGGTAAATTGGTGTCTCTTTGATCATTCAATGTTTCTTTCAACTATAATAACATAGTCTATGATTCTTTCTAGTGTTATAACATATCCTTAGTCTCTTTACCTTCATCATAGTTTTCTTGTCTCATGTTCATATTTTCAACTTTATAAATCATTCTAGGGAAATCCAAAACCTCATGAAAAACAACTTTAAAACAAACACAAATAGGACATGTGCCAGGGAACTCCTTAGAAATATGTCTCGGTCTTATGCAGTTATAACACAGTGTCAATCCTCTCTTTCTTTTAAATGATCCCCAACCTTTCCTGTACTGCACACTGGGATCATAGTGATGGACCTGCAATCTAAAAAAATTCTTTCTATGTTCCTGCATCCACTTGTTAGTCCAAAAATTCTTTATATGCATAGGAATAACATATATTTCACTATCTCTATCAAATTTATTCATATCAAGTCTTCTTTACTCTAGCTATGCCCTAATTTTCACACTAGGACAAAATATATCAAACATACCTAGATTCATACTTTCGAAGAAAAAATTTCCACTTATCTTACCTTTACTAGAGCACAAAGCTTTAAGATCTTACCTCTTTCCTTCAGATCATGTTCCTTTCTTAGCAAAAAGATTCATAAGATTATTATAATACTACGCACTACAACAACAGATCTACGCACAAAGCTTTCTCTTTTCTTTAGTTCCCAACAATCACAGTTTCAAGTCCCGACAACGAAATCATTTGTTGGCAGAGGGGCAGACCCAAGGTTCAACACTTCAACAACGCACCAACAAAACCCTAACTACCGGCCCTTTTGGCAACACCTATGAAGAATATGTAGTCTCACCTAAGGTAGAGGCAGGGGGGGTTTCAGGACTCAAGTGTCTATAACCTAGCTGGGACATAGATCTTTGATCACAACACTTAACAAAGCACTTAGCTAAAGATATGCATTAGGTTATGATTCTTATTCACATCGTAGATTAAACCTTATTATAGATCAACACAATAATAATTAAGATGTAACCCTTAAAACATGTTAAGATCAAATCTAACATTCATCATACATAAATAACTAAGCATCCATAGATATATCTATCATACATCAATATCAATGCACTAAGAATATAAATACATAAGTAATATGAATAACATTACACAAAGAACATCAACACAGGATATACGTGGTTCACCCCAGTGTGGGGCTACGTCCTCCAAATTCTTCTTCTTATTTATTAGTCTTCAAGCCTCTTACATTCCATTGCTCCTATGCACAAAGCCACAAAGCCAACTCCACAAAGGACAAGGGATATGTGTGCACCTTGCCAAATCCTCCTTCCCTGAATTAGGCCAGGGCACAAAGCCTTACATAGTCTATGCACAAAACCTTTTACAATCACTTTCACTTATCTCTACAAATCCTAACATACTCTATTCATGCACTAAGCCAATGAAATCTATGCTTACATCACATAGCTACTTATTTATACATTACAAAAAGGCCTAAGCATGGGTAAACCCATGGGTCGACATACCATACCCATTACATAAACCCTAAAGCCCCAAAAAATATCGCAAAATGGGCAAGATCCCATGATCTCCGATTCACCTGGGCGCTCCATCTTCGACCAACCTGTCGAAGTCCCAAAAATGGTCAAAAATGACCAATGTTTCCTCAAAACTCGGTCGAGGGCCAACACTAATTAACCAAAAATGAATTTAATTTAAAAATCGAAAGTTCTTTTCTGAGTTACTGATTTGGGAAATATTATATTTTCACGAAGTGTAGAATGTAAAGATCAAAAGTTCAGGATTATATGTCTTTTAGTACATCAATTCCTCTAAGGGAATTAGTATAGACACTACATTATCTAGAAAATTAGCATTGGAATTCAATGATCGAGGCACAACACTAATATTAAATGCAACAAAATACTTGTTTAGTTCCCAAACCTCTAACGGGTAAATTTTTAAGTGACTTCAAGACAATGAATGGTGTTTCTTACCTATCTTATGACGGTTTTGTAATAACCAAATACCTTTATTTTTTCTACTTTCAAGTCTATTGCCTTCCTTATCCCCTATACTAGGGGTTCATATTTGGCAATATTGTTGGTGCAAGGAAACTCTAGTCTGTAGGAAATTAATATTATTCTCAGTTTTGGGTATTTTAGTATGCAACTGACACTTCTACCTTCTAAATACTTGGATCCATTGAAAAATAATGCCCACATGTCAGGATCCCCTTTTATTATTTGAACTGTTGTCTTTAAGTTTTTAGATATTTTTCTACTTTAATGGGGTTAGTAGAGTTAGTGTGTTTTTCTAATCAATCCCTAGGAACTACATTACATTGTACATCAGGAGTGGAATTACTATGATTCACTATATTACAATTGGGATCAACAATCTGGGTGCAGTGATGGATTCCAGACTATGTGTTGGATTCCACAAAGGGTGATATTTCAATAATGTAATTACCAAAGAATGTGTCTATGAGTCATTTTCCAGGATTGAGTTATTGAACATTATTGGTTCCTTGGGGTCATTCAAATACATGAATATGTGATTCATGTACCTCTCTCTATCAATATTGATCATGTTCATCTTACCATTCTAGGGGATCCATAGGTGTCACCAATTGGTGGAAAAGTAATAGTTCATCATAGCTGACTAGTCATGACTTAAAAGAACATCGTAGTTATCAGTTATATCTACCACGATGATATCTATGGTTTGGTGGACTTTCGGATTGGCAGAAATCCTAATCAAAACATTATTTATCTCCCCAATGAATTTTACTCTAGTTTTGTCCAACTTGATAATATGGATGTTGGATGGTTCTATTTTGACATTTATATTTTCACATACATTGAGGATAATTACATTAGATGAAGCTCCAGATTCTACCATACAGTTATGGACATTCCTATTGAAAATTTCAAAGGTGATAAGGAAAGGTGGAGTGGTATATCTATACCATTGTCCTGTAAGGGAAGCATTGATGGCTACTTGTATTTTAGGCGAAGTGTCATTGGTCAACAAGTTGGTCTTGACAATTTTTCTCTTAGCTCCACAAATAATTTATTTTGTGTTAGTGGAGGTATTTCCATGTATTGTATTGACAAAATTTTCTTGGATTTGTGGGATTTTCATAAGTTCAAACAGGGAAATATTTTCCTTAGTCTTTTTTAGGTCTTCTAGGAAGTCGTATTCTAACCTAACTGGGGGTGGGGATATATAATTGGTCTTATATGTTTGATTGGTCATTTTATGGTCTAAAGGTGTATTGTTTAGAGGGTTAGGGACAAAGTATGTTGGAGGAGATGATGGCTTGGTGGAAGAAGTAGTAGGAGTGGTGTGATATTGGTAGTGGGATTTTCATTAGAAACCTTCTTGTTAGTGCTTTTAGTTTTAACAACTTTTTGTGACATATGAACCTCTTCTAATTATTTGTCATCACCTCCAAAGGAAATGTCCCAAAATCAATTCAGTTGATGGTGTTTAGGTTCTTAATGTTCTTGGGATTTCTCTTGTTTTTATTGAACCTCTTCTCCTTTATCCTTAACCTCAGTTAGATTTTCGGTCACCTAAGTTTTGAAATATTGGACAACATATTCCATATTAATTCCATCCAATAGAGGGGTATTGGTTTTGCTACTAGGGGGGGAGTTTTTATCTTTCATAGGAGGGAAACTAAAGAATTTATTTAGGATAGAATACCCTTCCCCATTACTCGGTTTTAGATCAATTATTTCATTGGATAATTTCTTGATAATTCTCTGAAGTGATTCCATATGCATAGGATCATATTGTTTCTTTTTTTTCGAGGTTTTAGATGAAGTAGCTTTTGTTTTTCCTTTTTCCTTGGAAGATTCGGAGCTAGAGTTCCCCTTCAAACTTAGAAATGTTTTCTCAAACTTAAGGGCTTCTTGGAAGGCTTCCTCCAGTGTTAGCTTCTTGACGTTTTTCACATGCATGGCCATGGATATTGGTAAACCAGATGTATAGAATTCAACGGTAACATATTCTATAGGTTTATAGATGTAAGGGATTCATTTGAGTTGTGTGATAAAACATTGATTGTAATAAATTACCAACTCCTTTGAGTCCATTTTAACTCTTGAAATTTCAAGAACACGTAATGCAAGTGTTTATTTTTCCCCAAACATCCTTAGAAATATATTTTCAAAGGTTTCCCAATTTGTGATAGAGGATTCTTCAAGGGAGAAGTATGAAGTAGAAACTTTTTCTTCAAGGATAGGAGAAAAAGTCGATAGAGTACATCTTCATACCTAATGCCCTAATGTATAATGGTGAGTAGGAACTTCTTAATATGATTTTTGGTTGAGTCTTTTTGGTCTCAGTCGAATTTTTATCAGGATGTTTTGGCATGTCATATTGAATTCCAATCATTGTGACTGCATCATGGGTTAACCAAGGATGGTAGGGTAGTTTGTTTGGGTCTGGGTTGGTGGCAACCATGTTTTGGGGTTGAAAAATGACAATTTGATAGGGGTTATTATCAGGTTGACTTCTCGATTCGTCACCTTCTCCCAAACTTTTTTCAGACTCATTTCTATGAGCAAGAGGTTGTGATTTGGGAGGGGAAGGTGGTCTTCTTCCAACTCCACCAAATAACCAATATACTCCAAACTAGGGTCATAGGTATCAGTAATGTTAGAGAACTCTTGGAGTATACAATATTATAGCATTCCATATGAAGGGTTATCTTGGTAGAGGTCTGGATCAGAGAAGAAGGGATGCAAATTTTGAATATTTTCCTGATTCTTAGGTAAATAATAGTCTAGGGGAAGTTGTTCGGTGTTCTTGCTCAATTTCATAGTGAGAGAAGGATTGGTACATTCAATGGAGTGTCTCACTATGGATTCAATTTACTATATGTTTGATATAGAGGGTTGTGGGGAAAACAAGGAAGACTGAATATGTATGGAGGCACGTTGAGTGCTAACCTGAGTTGGGGTGTTCAGAACATAACCTAAGATTAGGGGATTTTGATTAGGGTGAATTCGATGGGATTCACTAGACGAGGGGTTTCTCAATTTTAGAATAGAATGAGAAGGTTTAGAGTTATCCTGGGTAGCCGTTCAATTCTATGTACCTCCTTCTAGAACCATTTTTGTTGACCCGTCAGAATGACATATTCAATTAGATTAAGGAAAGTGCTTGATGGTAGGTCCCAATTAGACCCACTCTTGTTAGGGATAGTGATTTTGACCAATTTATGTTATGGTTACCTTATTAACTAACAAACTGACTAAATATGAATCTAAGAACCACAAGTTCTCAGATGAATTAAAGATGATGATTCTAACTAACTATTCCTAAAATTAAGATGCATGATTAAAGGTCTAAGATTCAATTTTTAATTTATCCTAAACTAATCTATCCTGATCGGAAGCATTCTACAAAATGAAAACAGTAAAAAATTGATATTACTTGCATATAATAAATTCCTATAACAAGGAATATGGGATTTAACAAAGAAACCATTTATAATCAATAAAATTTGATTAGAAAATGGAGTTACCATGTCACTGTATTCGTGAAGGAAGACAATAACAATTGTAAACAATATAATATCAATCAAGAAGT
>JZKD02S1777542.1:328226-347626 GCA_000966675.3 Picea glauca
TTTCTTCACTCGTTGGATTTGTTTCATGTGCTCTTTATACATATATTCTTTGATAGTTTCCATAGTTGTTTCCATCTACTTAAGTATGGATTTTGCAACGTCTAGTTCCACTTTGACCTCATGGATTGATATTATGTTTACACCTGAAAAGGAACTAAGGGTTAGGGAAGCTTGTAGGGAATTATCCTTCACGTCAGATCCATATTTCCATTTGATGCTCCTTTCAGGGAAGTTTTTTCTCACTTTGGCTTTTCCCCTTTTTCTTCTGGGTGTTATCTTCTCTATGGCTCATGTTTTTTTGGTGTAGTAGTAATAACCACTGATGACCATTGCTCCTTCTAAACCAATTCCTTCTGAGGTGAGTGATAAGCTCCCAAAAATTGAATCCATGTGGGTGTATTCTTCTATTGGGGAACTGATCATGTTGTCCTCAGGATCTACAATGATAATAACATTCTCACCTACTCGAATGGTATCTCAAACTTTAGGGTAGACGACTTTATTCTTTTCATTCTTTTCATGGTCCTTTCCTGGTGAGACTGATGTGGGTCACCCTATGTTTGTTTCTTCCCCTTCATTTGTGTTGGATTTATGTGAAGGGGTTTATTTACTTCATCTTTTATCGTGCACATACTAATTTTATTTGTCTTCTTTATTCTTCCTTTCCTACTATCTTTCCTCATATTCTTTGTCTTTTCTTGTCATCTCAACTTCTTTATCTGTTTTCCTTTGTTCTTCTTCACTTAACTTTTCATTGTCCTGTTGGAGGAGGGCCCAGAACTATTCTGGTCTCAGTGTTTTGTATTTTTATTCATCCTTCCTTAATTTTTGTTGGGATACATTGGTGGTGAGACTTTCCACCGCTTCTTCGAAACTCATTACAACTCAGAAAACATTCTCTAAGAATTGGGCCTCATGCATGGTTTGTGGTGATAATGTAACAACCTGCATGTTCTCATACACCACATTTCGAGGGTCATGTGATTTAGGTTCCCCGAGATAGAGTCATAGTTCCTTGAGTTCTTCTACCTCCTTTTCGGCTTGCTTCTTGTTGTCAGAGAGTATGACCCAATCTGGATGGGAAGAATAGAACAATATATTTTATTATTTTCTTAAAGGTAGGTGGTGTCCCCCTTTTACACAGTATGATCTGCAACCTCCTTGACTAATATATTATCAAGAACATAATTGTTTATGAAGAGTGGTGCTCTTGTTCCCCCATAGATCCAGATATAAGTGTAGTATTTGTTCATGTAACAATCCCCAATCTCTTTCACACCTTTGATATCTCTAAGGGAGATTATGTGTGGGAAGAGACATAAGATTTCCTTATGCAAGGGAGAAAGGAAGTAGTCATAAATTTCATAGAAATAATCCTTATAGTTTACCTCCCATAGTTGATAAAAATAGGATTGGATCATGCCCTTTTCTGGAGTCTAGGACCAGTTAAATTCTAGTAACGAGTTGGTTGCACATACAACATCTATAATATAGGTAGACATGTAGAAGATGGGATTTTTCAAGGTCTTTGGATCATGGTTGCGTTGTGTGATGTTGAACAAGATAATGGTTTCCCAATGAACTTTTTTCATTTTGGCCTACCTTGTAATCCATGGGGAACCATTCCATCCTAAAATGGGTGCTACTCTCCTCGCCATAGAGCCTGGAGATCATGGTATTTATCAACCTGTAGGGATTTTTGAGATATCACGCTAGGATATTGTTATGAGGAAAATATATCTATGGCATAGGGTAAACCACAACAAAAGGAATGACATGAAGGAATCGAATCTAATCCCAAGTATGCTATATAAATGAAATTCTAACAAGACAAGTTCAAGAACCTACCTTGTCCGGATATTCGATGAAGACCACCATTGAGAATGGAAATAAAATCTTTATACCGACACACATGAGAACCAAGAAAATAAGTCCCTCAAGCTGGGCCTCCACCACTTCAATCCTCCACTAAAGGAAATCTCATATAAAGGAGACAATGAGGTTCTCCATCACAAAGAAGGAAGAGCTTGGGGGTTGAACAATGAGTTCATACTTTCAAGGATAAAGGGATGCAGAATCAATATGAAGTGAAATTTCTCCATAGTTTATTTTCTCTCAAAGTTGAATTCTCCTCCTTCCACAGCTTGGATATGGCTCAATTTATAGCCTTCAAATGGAACTGAAGGGCCGAGCTAGAGAGTTTTGAGTATATGGAAGGTCAAGGATCGTGGATCCTGTGCCATGCCATGGAATCTTGACAAAAATTTTAATTTTGAGCACCAAACACGATGTACGCAGAATGTAGTGAAGCAACCTATGTATATGCTTGATTTCTAACTAGTAGGGCATGTATATGCGGAAAAATGTGATTTTTTGGCTCTTGAAGGTACAAAATGGGACTTCAAGTCTACATAGGGAAATGGAAAGGCCATCCAAGCAAGTTGCATGGTGTGAGGAATTTTTTTTTATAACATATTCCCCCTAATATGTTAGGTCAGAGGAGTATCTGCGATGGCCTAAATACATTATAATTCCTAGAGGTGGAGTAATGGAGACTCAGCTGGAAGTGATAGTTACTCATTAGAATATTACAATCCATAATGAATTTGTTTACATGGATTCCAATCTCAGTTATACTACAGATCCATGTGGAAATATACCAAATAGTTGTTCATGGCGATGGACAAGAAAGATAAAGTAAATACATGCCATAGGCTATCTGTTATAACAAGATTTGCCTCACCATTGCTATCTTGCACATAGGGCCTTTTTCCATTTCCCTATGCAGACTTGTCATCCCTTTTTGATGAATCCAGAGCCAAAAATATACATTTTTCCACATATATGCTCCCTACTTGCTATATAAGATGCGTATACGCTAGTTGCTCCACTACAACCTACATACATAAGGATTTGTGCCTGAAAATACAAAAATGAAGTCCATTTTCCATGTCATGATAGGTGATCTTTGATCCTTGGCCTTCCATATATTGGAAACATTCTGACTCGGCCCTTTGGTTGCATTCTGAAGGCTATAAAAGAACAATTCCAAGATATGGAAAAAAAGAGAAAGCATTCAACTTTGAGAGAAAAGTTACTCTGGAGAAATTACTTCATATTGAGTCTACATCCCTTTGTCCCTCGAGTCTGGACAAAGTGTTGAGCCCTGAATCTCTTTCCCTATTGTTGAGAGAACCTCATTGTCTCTCTCCTATGAGCTTGCCTTTGGTGGAGGATTGAAGTGGTTGAGGCCCAGTTGGAAGGAACTTGTTTCCTTGGTTTCGAACCGTGCAGACATGGAAGTTTGTAATGTTGTCAATTATGCTGATTAATTATTAATAGAAATACTCCTTTCCTGTCCTATTGGTATATTGCAAATATATGATTATTATCCATGGGCATGTTTGTAATGTTTATTAATGGATTATGCTATTTGATTTTCTTACCCATTTATATCATCACTATATACTTGCTTTTGTCATCTGTTAAGAACTTATTGCAGGTATAAAGATTTGGGTTAAAGTGCTCAATGGTGGAACATAATCAAATGTTGGATTGAGGTAGGCCTATTTCTTATCTTTCACATTTGTTTTTATAACATATGTTGGAATTGAGTTGATTTCTGTAGTCATACCTATCTGTTGTGGTTTACCCTTGGTCATAGAGATTGTTTCCCTTGTAACAGAATTGGTGAATCCACTGGGGAGAGATCTTCCTTCAAAGGGTTGAAGTACTTTTTCTTCTTACATTTCTATTTTTCCTTTGTGTTTCTTTTTGTATCACTACTTAAGAGATTCTTTTCACTCCAGGTCTGCATTTTAAGCCTTATTGCCTTTTCCTGGCCTTGTTTTAAAGCCTATACGCTCCTTTTTCCTTGACTGTCATGTATACATGCTTGTTGTCTCACTGCAGGGTGCATATATACACCTTGTTCTCTTGAAAAATCATGTATACCACTTTCCTTTGCTTGTTTTCTTGGTTTAGTGATTGCTAGGTGGGATTTGACGATTACTGAGCCTTCTTAGGTCTTTGTAGTGTCTATTAAGATTCTCTGGGTTGACAGGAAACCTGTTGGGAGTTGAATTTATGGGCGTAGTATTTCTCTTTGTTTTTCATTTTTGGTTGTCCTTTAACCCTGGGATTTTTTCTTGGTTGCTTGGTATTCTTCTTGAGTTATTTCATTTATATATAATAGAATTTATATATCAGGTTTCTTTTCAGTCCATGCATTTTCTCTTTAATATATTGAAAATACAAAAAAAATAAGCATTTTGCATTGGTTAGCATTTTGTCTTTTAACCTTTACGATTAGCTTAGTTCATTTAGCGAGAGATTGCATTTTACTTATAAATTGCAGAGTTGAAATTGAAAATTGCACTATTTTTATTAGCATATCATTCATTGAAAAGTTAAAGATAGTCTTTGCATTATATTCATATCCATTTTCTTGCAGAATCATAACATCATGAATTTATCTTCCATGCCCTTTTGAGTAATCATGACCAATAAAATTTACGCTTTAAACTAAAATTGATTCGTCACGATTTTATTTTTAGGGTGCACAAACTAGTCTAGGATTTAGTGCCTTGGAATAGGAGTTTTTTGAGTAAACTTCTCCAAGTCAATTAAATCAACATATGTGTCTGAGACACGAAGTTGAGAAGTCCATTGTATAATTGGTAAGATGAGGAGGCTCCGCTCACACCAGAGTTAATCACGAGGTCGCGCAAAGTTAGTTGAAGGAATAACCCCTGGATACTCACCTAGCGTAAGAGATATTTCTGTGGATTTATTTGTATTTGGGGATCTTTCTAGTACCCATACCTCTGTGAGAGGCAGTTCTTTCAAGATGTTAGGATTTTCTACCCTTCCCATATGGTGATCTAGAATTATGACTATTCACTTGTGTGTTGGTTATACAATGGTTTATTAGTTACTTGACTTAGGTATCTCATAGGTTACTTGTAGAGGTTATTCTAGTTGTATCATGGGTCATACAGGTGTCGGACAACACACAAACATTATGGATGATTACCTCTCTAGGTGGATATGACCGACTGGTTGTTAAGCCCACAAGGGCCCCTATAATTGATTATGTTACCTCCAAAATTTAGCGGGGAGTCTCAGGTCCCTCTTGGTCGAGACATACCTTCTTTAGCGAGGGAGGCCACTCAACCACTTTAGCCCGTTTGCATGCATATTGGTCATTTGACTTTTTGGTATGATCTTTGACTACTAGTTGGACTTAGGATATATTTTTATTTTGTAGATTCATAAGTCATCATGGAGTCATACCAACTTCTTCACTGGTCCCATCAATTGTTACAATTACCATTGGTTTTCAAGTTCTTGACTTCTAAAAGGCATAGAGTTATCAAGTATGGTACACACACGTCCACCTTTCAGAATTATGGTTCCACAAGGATGAGTATTGAGTCCAGTCTTCAGAACACTGGAATTTCTTTGACTCCCATACCCACTATAGTTAATGGCACCCCTTTGACTCCTTGAGCCACTACAGTTGCAGTGTCGAAGGATTATACTGGTACTATGGCTTGGCCTATAGTTAATGCTTCATATCTTGCCTCAAACCCTTTTGGGGGTTTTGGCCACTCACCGAGTTACAATTTTCAGTCCATCCATGTGGCTTCTATTCCATTTTCTTATGGTATGCCTATCTTCACTTTTCATTTTTCATCTGCCATCCCACTTTTTGGACCTAATGCTAGCTTTGGACTTGGGGGCACTACACCTCCTTACACTCCTTTCCCATTTTGTGGTTCTCATATTCCCCAAACGAATCCTAATTTAGGAAGTGTCCCTATTCTTAACCCCAGATCTAATCCTTCTATGGATGGATGGAACAACCCAGATGGCAGACAAGTTTTGCCCTATATCCCTAACCCCTCGGTGCCAATTCTGACCAATACTTTTGGCATGATGAATCCACTTCAATCATTCAGGTTCTCACTAGGAGGAGGTCAGTATTACACATTGGAAAACCCCCAACCTATATCCAATCTAGTTGGGAGCAGTTTTCATAAGCCCTAGCCTGGATCTAATCGCGTTGGGGGCAATTTTCACAATCCTTATCAGAACATTCCTGCTAGAATGATGCCCCACCCACCTTATATGAATCAGCCCAAAGGAGGGACTTATTATTCTGAAAAGGGATTTGGTACTTACCAGAATCCTAGATGGAATGAAGTTCCCAACACACAATATTTCCCGGGAGGATGGGGCCAGATGTCGCAACCCCATCTCCATTTTTTGGCCACTCTCAATCTACCATACTTGGCTAAGTTAATGAATCCACCAGTGTGTCATGATCCCACATGCCCCCCTATCCCAACCAAGCTTCTTTTAGATATTTGAAAGTTTGAGCGTAAGAATGGGGAGGACCCTAGTGAACACGTCACTACCTTTCACCTTTGGTGCTCATCGAATTCCATGAATCATGATTCTATTAGATTAAGATTGTTTGAACACACTCTCATTGGATTTTCTTTGCAATGGTATAGTGAGATACCCAGGGGGACATATGGATCATTTAATTAGTTGGTGGTGGAATTTCTCAACCACTTTTAGTTGCCCATTCGTTATGATGTTGGCCTTGAACTTTTGTCAACTTTACGCCAGGGCACCACCACTCATATCTCGGATCATATCCAAGAGTGGTGTAGACAAAGGCAATTGATTAAGACCCCTATACCCCTGACCTTTCTTCTATAATGGCTGCTAAAATATTTTCACCTTCCTATCTCGAAGGACATTGCTACTTTCAGGGTCTCCAATGAGGAAGAAGCTATCTTTAGAGCCCAACAATTATATTTAATATATGCTCAGACTGGCATGTTATATCACCTTCTTTAAGAAGCACCACAGTCAAACTACGATCCTAGAAAAAAACTCGGACCTCATGTCGATGGCATTGTAGGGTCTACCAATGTAAAGCTTGCAGACTCGGAAACAAATTCCACCAGAGGATCAGCTTCGTCAGGATCCTCCAAACCCACCTAGTCGGTGGATGTACATTCTGTGAAATCGTCGAAAAACTCAAATGGTGACCAACAACCATATGGGAATAAAAGGAAAGGTCGAAACAATCGTAAGAGTGGGAAAAATGGTAACAAACCCAAGGATAAAGATAATAATGGGAAGCATAATGATAATGCTGGAGAGGGAAAGAAAGAGAAACGTAAGGTGAAGTTTCCTTGTAAACTTTGTACTGATGATAACATTACACATTTATGCCCCAAACATGTGGAAGCTACGAGTATTTTAAATCTACCACATGTTGTGCTGACGAATCCATTCCCACAAAACCAACAATTATCCTTGAGCTCTTTGAATGCTGGAAATGTGCCCGGTGGAAGTCAAAACCCACCATTGCAAGGTGGAAACCATGTTTGTATCAATATGGTCAACGCAAAAATTTATATAGCTACCCATTCTTGAGATTATATCTCTTCAAAAGCTACTACCTGTCTAGAATCTCCTCCTCCTCCTCTGGAGACAAACCTATAGATTGAGAAACTAGATCCACTGCCTCATATTCTGAAAGGAGTACTCAAGTGCTCTACTCACAACCCTAATGTTAGAGCCGCCAAGAACTACTCAATCATTGAGGATCTGGGTCAAACACCTTGTGCGATGTCGGCTTTGGAGGTACTCCAAACATGTCCATCACAAAGGAATGTCTTAATCTTTGCCTTAGGATCTCTAGAGCCTGGTGGCTCGAAACTCATCAAGTTTGATGTCATGGATGTGAAGCCTTGCTTAGCCTACTATGTGGATTTCCAAAACCATGTGGAGTATTCCAAGTATACTAACAAATGAGCAGTCATTGATGAAGGTGATGCCACCTACGTGATGTACCTAGTCTGTCAAAAGGCTCTCGGTTCCCTGAACCTTTCCAAGTCGTAGAACATGTTGATTGCATTTGACGGTCATTCCTTCTTCCCTCACGGTATTATCCCTGCCTTTCCAGTCCATTTAGGTGGAAAGATGGTAGAGGTGGAAGTAGAGGTAGTTGATGCGCCTCTTGATTATAACCTTTTACTAGGTCACAATTAGACCTATGCTATGGTCATTTTTGTATCGTTCATTTTCCATATACTTTGCTTTCCTCATCAAGGAGAGATCGTGACTATCGACCAATTATCCTTTGCGTGCTCTAGTCCTAGCTCATCTGTTGGACCGTCGATCCCTATGATCGAAAATTCTTAGCCGACAACTAAGAATATCAATGTTTAAATGTATTCTTCCTTCATGGGTACCTTCAACTTCTCGACACTAGTTCATCACATTTACGCCATGTCTAGTAGGCCTACTTCAACAGGGAGGTCCATTCCTTTCTGCACTTCCTATTTTAGTGATCCATGGACCCTACCTTCTCCAAATTCATCTAGTGAAGGATAGTTGCATGCTGGCATGGTTGTGCCACTATCGATAGTGGAGATATCATATAAATTTTTTCTTGACTCTTCCATCGACCCCGATCCCATTACCTCACCGACAGACGAGGAGGATCTTGTTCTCAGGCCTATATGGGCCACCTCGTCATCCTTCTCACATGATTTCCTAGATGAGATTTTTCCTTCAGATGAAGCCATCATCAAAGCCATGAATGGTTCTGAGAGACCTTGGGATGATATGCATCATCAATCTTATTTTCTCCCATGTCTTGAAAGAATCGAGAAAGAAGACTTTCAGTCTACCTTGAGTGAGATAGTCAGTCACACCATAGTTCCACTTGATATGCACAACATTTATGCCGAAGGAAATATGGTGAGTATTTATCGTACCATATCGATCGATATCTCTCGTACCCCTAGAAATATTGAGAACGTAAATATAGGTGCGGATTGTTCTCCAGAAGAAATTATGATCTACACCAAACTCTTCAAATAATTTTGAGATGTATTTGCTTGTTCATACGAAGACATTCCAGGGATCGTCCCCTTTTTTTTCAAACATGAGATTAGGACTTATCCGGATGCTAAACATGTTCGATAATGTCTTAGAGCTGTAAATCCTAGGAAGGCCCCAACTATTAAGGTAGAGGTGGAGAATCTACTTAATGTTGGCTTCATCTACCTAGTTCCCTTGACTGAATGGGTATCCAACCTCATTATTATGAATAAAAATGAAGGAGCCATCCATGTGTGTATGGAATTTCGTGACCTGATTAAGGCTTGTCCTAAATATAACTTCCCCACACATTTCATTGATCATATTCTAGATGAGTGTACGGGAAGCGAGATATTTTCTTTTATGGACAAATTTTCAGGATATAATGAAATCCAGATCAAACCTAAGGACCAACACAAGACGACATTTATATGTCCTTGGGGTAGTTTTGCATACCATAAAATGCCTTTCGGCCTTAAAAACATTGGAGCAACCTTCCAACATGCCATGGATTTTGCTTTTCATGATCTCAAGAACATAGTTGAAGCCTACCTTGATGATCCTTCTCCTCACTCTCGCAAGAGAGTGGATCCTGTTATACACCTTCGACTAGTTTTTGAAATATGTCGTTACTATAGAATATGATTAAACCCTCACAAATGCATATTCTGCATTAAGTCTGTTCGTCTCTTAGGATTTTTAGTGTTAGAGAGCAGGATCATGGTATATCCTCTTAAGGTTGAGGCAATACTTCAGTTGCCTCCCCCACACACAATTAGACAACTTCAATTTTTACAGGGGAAAGTTAACTTTCTACGTCGTTTCATAGTGAATTATGCCAATATCACTAAGGGTTTCATGCACCTCTTGAAGAAGGAAACACATTTTATCTGGTATGAGCGAGCCTAGGAGCCTTTTGATGCTTTGAAGAGATCCTTGGTATCAACCCCTTTGCTAAAATCCCCTGATTACAGTAGAGATTAATTGTTGTATATTTCTGTGTCTGTAGAGATGATTGGTATGGTTCTAGTTTAGGAGGATGACGAGTTCCATGAGCATGTCATATACTATCTTAGTTGAAACCTATTTGGCCCTGAGCTTAATTACTCTCATGTTGAAAATCTAGCTTTGGCTATCGTTCACGCAGTCCAACGTTTACGTCACTATATATTGCTTTGCAGGACTATAGTGGTTGTTGATTTCAATCCATTTCAATACGTCCTAACTAGGTGTATCATAGGGGGGAAATATAATAAATGGATTGTCATATTACAAGAATTCAAACTTGACTTTGCTTCGGCCAAGTCCAAGAAATCGTTATTTTTTGTAGAGTTAATATTCGATTTTCCACGATTAGAAGAGGATGTTATCCATGTTGATTTGTTTGTAGATGAACACATTTTCCTTATCTCGTCGTCTGACCCCTGGTATGGAGACATTGTTTTATATCTTCAAACCTTGAAGTTCACTCAACATCTCTTGCGATATGATCGATGACGTGTTAGATATCAAGCCAAAAAGTATACCATCCTCAGAGACACTTTATATCGTCAAAGAGTAGATAATATATTGTGGCATTTATTAACTCACGAGGAAGCCGAATCAGTCCTAAACGATTTCCACAAGGATATTGTGGTGGTCACCTATCTAGGCTTGCCACAACCCAAAAAATCCTACAAGCCAGTTATTTATAGCCTAATATCTTTAAAGATTGTGTCGAAGCGGTTAAGAAGTGTCACCCCTGCTAGGTGTTCACTCAAAAAATGCACTTTCATCCAACCCCTCTTCACCCAGTCATTACCGTCGGTCCCTTGATCAAGTGGGGGGTATATTTTGTTAATTGCAACCCAACTTTGGTTGGGGAGAATCAACATATCATCATGGTCATTGACTACTTTACTAAGTGAGTTGAGGCCATTCCTACTGTAAAATCCGATGGGAATATTGTAGCCTTCTTCATATTTAACCAAATTATTGCCCGGTTTGGTATCCCAAGTGAGATTGTCACTGATCATGGAAGTCACTTTAAGAATGAAATCATGGTAGAAATAAAATCTAATATGGGGTTTACACATGGTCATTAATCCCCTTATTACCCCCAGGAAAATGGGCAAGTAGAGGCCATCAACAAGTCTCTCAAGACAATTTTGCAAAAAATTGTCAATCAGAGTTATTCTAATTGACACATCATGCTATATCCTGCACTTTGGGCATACTGAACCTTGATTAAGACTGCCACTAGTTTTTCCCCTTCTTAGTTAGTGCACGGTGTGGATTCGATCCTTCCCATTGAATGTGAAATCCCTTCTCTCAAGTTGGTAGTTGAGCTCCTACCTGACACTTTATATCTAGAGCGATGCCTTATGCACCTAGCGAGTCTTGACAAGAAGCGTTGAGACTCCTTTATGGCTATTGAGGCAAACAAGAAATGTGTCAAGGTCCAGTACGCCAAGTCTGTCTATCTCTGGTTGTATGTTGAGGGTGACTTGGTCCTGTTGTACGACCAAGCCAAAGAACCACTAAGGGCGGGCAAGTTTAAACCCATGTGGCATGGTCCTTACATCCTGTGACATGTTCTGGAAAAAGGAGCCTACGAGTTATAAGATTATGAAGGGAATAAATTGGTTGAGCCCAGAAATGGGTTCTACTTGAAAAGGTACTACGCTTGAGCCCTAGGCTTGAGTGGAACTCTTTGTATACTAATGTAAATTTAGTGTATATACATATATTTTTTCCTTTTTTTTGTCTTTGGCTTGCTTATCAAGTTTTCCCTTTGTTGACAAATGTCAATGGAGTCTTCAGTATACCTAGGATTCGCAAATGGAGCCATTCATCATACATGGAACTTAGCTTCTATGGCTTGGGTGGTTTACTCACCTGAGGGTATGCTGGTATCTTCAGGTGGCGTATGCCTAGGGCCATCCATGAATAATGTAGCTGAATATAGTGTCTTCATAGAACTTTTGCGCTATTCTATCTTGCATGGTATTCACTCTTTATAAGTTCACTTGGATTCCTAGTTAGTAGTATGCCAATTGAACGGTCGTTACTACGTGCATGATCCTACTTTACTCCGTCGATTCCTACGGGTACATATTTTAGAACGACAATTTGATTTTATTACATATTATCACATTCCTAGGAGTTCTAATCATGTATATGATGTCTACGCTAATTACATTTTAGATTGGAATTTGTCACATTAATAAAGCAAAGAAAACCATTAAATCAATGTACACATTGTAAGATATAAGTAAAGTCGAAGATCACTTTTTATATATTTCAAAATATGGTGTTTATATTACAAAATTGGGGCTAAAACCCACAATACACATATACAACTGATATACATATCCCATGACATCTACGCCTGTGGCGCCGGATGTGTATCATGGTATAAAATCATGACATTTGCGAGACACTAGAAAAATCATACCCATGCTCTAGGTACACCAACCACCTGTCACTGCATGGCTTTAGGTAGATCCTCTACCTGAACCATTGGAATCCTCTATGTCAAATGAGACAGGTAACCCTACACATTATGTAGGACTCTCTCTTATTCTCCTCCCACTATCTCATCTCCCCGGTTCCTCCATCTATGTTGAAGGAATCCCTCTGGTCGTTGTGGACCCACTTTTGGCATTACATATGTATCTAGTTAATATTTAAACACCATTAAAAAATATTTGTGTTCCCTAAATACAAAAATACAAAAAAAAATGAAATATTAAAAAACTTGTTACCTATATCACCATAGGCGACCCCTGGTGGAAGTGGCATATCACGATCTCCTCTAAAATTGATCCCCGCATAGGGATAGTCATCCAGAGAAATGTTTTGTCGCTGCCACCAGAAGAAAAAATCATCATTGTAGGGTGTTGATACCCTACCTCCCCCCTATCATCTCATGACCTTGATCCACCACGTCATGGTTGGATCGCATGGTTCTCTTGGAAGGATCTCCACCCTAGGTCCAAGGCCTGGAACCGACTCAAAAAAGAAAATACAAAGAATAGAGGAAAACCCAATGTTTCTCTTACTCCCCTTTTGCACTCTATCAACTGACCTTTCATGTTGGACAGCACTGAGGTACACCAATCATAGACAGTGGGTATAGCAAACTCTACTATGTAAAACATAAGTGGTATCAATACTTGATGCAGCAAGGCCGAACCTATGATCCTGGTAAGCATGAGCACAATGATCTTCAGACTGAGGTTACTTATTGCTCGGATGTGGACTTGGTTTCCCACCTTCGGAGTCCCTTCTACATAGTGCTCATTGATATACTCATAAATATTCATAACACTCCCTGATTTGTGTGACTTTAGGTTCACAACCTCCCCTCGGCGTGATAGACCAGTCAAGAAGTAGATGTCCTCTACTTCGGTCCTCAATGGTTTTCCATCAAGGATAAACCTCTCGCTATCAGGGTCCCAATAACCCACCAACATCTCCAACAACCTCACTTGGGCCCTCATTCCTTCGAGAGCCCAAAATTTGTACAATCCATATCTTTTCAAATCTACTTGAGCCACCAGATCTTGATCCACAACTACATCTACCCCCTCATGCTTTCTCTCTCTCCATTCCAAGACCATCCTATAAAAACAAATCAATTGTTTGAGTTAAGAACCCCTATTTTTGGCCATTTGTGTACCTATATGTGGATTTAGTTGCACACAGTCACGTGTAGGGATTAATACACTCCCACTGTGGTTCACATAGGAGTGTATACCTAGTCGTACACACGACCTATACAAGGAAACTTGTGTATACCGAAAATCCTAATTTACGCCGTCAAAAACTAAAAAATTGGAACCTAATTCAAAAATGTAATCCACTGAATTTGAAGAGGAAGAGATGAAGAGTTACTTGATCTAGACAGTTCGTGATTTCATTGCCTGATGCTTCCGCAATCGCCGTTTGAATCTTGGAGGTATTTTTGGTCGAAATTGCACTATTTGGGTAAAAATCAAAATGATACAGTAATTTTTTATTTTATTACTATTTATAAGCTATTTTTACCCACTTTATATAGTTCCATGCTATTTTTTAACCTAATGGACTAATTCAAGAGTGTTTTTGAGTTGGTTTGTTGTAGTTTTGACTCAGTTTTCTTTCGGATTTCCACGTCATGATTGACCATTCGTCACCTCGGGCACGCATTTTCATAATCTAACATATAGGATAGGTATCCACTCCATCATGCATTTTTGCATTATCCTTTGACTTCCACTTTTTATGCCTTAGGAATGAACCAATTTTTTACGACACAGAACCTCCCATCTTCTATAAATAGTGTCACTAATAAATGGTAGAGACTTACCAAACATGGGCTCCCTAGTTAGATCCTCTTTGTCATTTGGTTCACATGCCGATTTTTTCCTTAGGACCGGGAGTCCATTATAATTCAATACATTACCTTATTATGAGCCTCATCTCTCATTCATGCACATACAACCTTATTCCCCACAGACTCCCAAAAATGAGTTTCACTTCGCTGATAAAAAAGGGCTTCGCAACATTCATACTGATATAATATATTCAAGCACTTAGCATCAATAGTAGATCAGATATAGAAGATCAAGCACTCAACACATTCATATGGATCATATCTAATAGTTTTATACATCATTTTCACTAAGAATAAGTAGATCTATCTAATCATCTAAAATCACTTAGCAAGAGAGTACATAAGCACATTGATACAAGCACAAAGCAAGACAACACATTTTTTACGTGGTTCACCCCCACCCTTGGGCTACGTCCATAAACTCTTCTTATTTATTATCTTAGTCAACAAATTACAAGAACAAAGCCATCAAAACCCTTACTCCACACAACACATAATATCTGCAAAACTTTCTATATCCTTCTTCCTCGCACTACAACACAAATCCTTTCACCTTTTTTTGCAACCACTTGCACTTAGCTCTGCAAGTCTATTAAAATAATGCACAAAGCATTTACAATCCACTCTAGCACTTAGCATGCATTCGCATCACATATATGCACTACTCAAATACTATGCCTATCCTTCTATTTATACATACAAAATAGGCCTAAACATGGGTAAACCCATGGGTCAACATCCCATTCCCGTTACATATTCCCATATCAAAAAAAGGGGCCCAAAGGGGGGCCAGTATCCCATGATCTCTACTTTGACTTACGCTCCTTCTTCGACAGGCTGTCGAAGTCCCAAAATAGTCCAAAATGACCAAGGATCGTCAAAACTTGGTCAAGGGCCAATAGGCCCCCAACACTCACCTATGACTCATCCCGAGTCACTCAGGTCTGAGCAATTATGCATCAAACGCCTCGAGTTTGGCTTGAGGTGCTTCAACTTGCTGCTTTGTTATGGCCTCTTGTTCAATGAACTCCTAGATCACTGTGTCATTCACTGGTCCTTCTAGGCACTGTTCTTCTATAATGATGACCTGTCCTAGCTCTTCTCCTTGGCTCTCAACCTCTGTAAATAGAAGACATGATGTATCTTGCACAAGTTGAAGTCATTGAGTGACTTCCATCACTTTAATTTGAAGCATATGGATCTACTGCTGAGATGTACGTTTTTCATGAGACCTCTTCATTTTATCTACAACTGATAGGGCCTTCAGCGATGCCTGTAGTGTATCTGTGTTCTAATTTGCTTCTTGGAGCTATGACTCCAATGTCTATAATTCTGGATTTTCAGTGAAGTTTTCATAGGTTTGGGCATTGCGATTACTGATTTTTTATCACTCCAAGGCAAGATATTTTAATCTATCAACTACATTGTGGGCAACTACTTCTCTTTGGTTCCTTATCTCCTATGTGGTTTCAGGTACTGCGTGGAGCTCGAAGTCAGCGATGCATTGTTGTATCTTCTGGATTACCTCTTCCACTTGTGCCACCTACTATGGAACTTGTTCCTTGATCTGTACTTCGATGACTATCATAGAGAAACATGCTCTGTTGACCCTTTCCTTAACTTCAAGTTTCTCTGTGAGAAATTGTTCCTTTTATGTACACAACTGGGAATTTTCTTCATCGAACTGGACATGGAGAGAAAGAATATCTTTCTATGCAGTAGTGCACTTCTCTAGAAGGTATTTTTGTGCTTGCACCAAAGCCTAGGTGGCTTTCATTTTTTCTCCCTGAGCTCATCGAAGGCGCGCTTCAACTATATCCATAATCTGGTGGACATGAGTTGGCTCATCTCCTATTTCTGGTGTTCCAACTGTCAGGGGTGCACTGGATACTGTGCGGCTGGGTTGTAGTGCCTGTTGCACTCCTTGGAGCTCATCCTTAATTTGACTGAACACCTCCTCCTGCTTAGCTTCTTACTTCTCTGTCATCTCCAGTGAAGCATCGTTCAGTGTTGCGACTATGAAGTCGAAGTCGTCTGAGGTGAGAGTGGTCTCAAATTTGGTTCTGGTTTCTTTCATTTTCTTCCTTGAAAAAGGTTTCAGAGGGCAAACCTTCCTTTTCTTTGAGGGATCCTCCTCATCTCTAGGCGTGTAACCTCACCTTTGTTTTATTCTACTTTTGCACCATATATATCTCCACCATATCCTCCTTCCTCTGCTGATATGGAAGCAGTCTTCACAGATGTGTTTTCTAGATCATGTACCTCTTTGGTATTCTTTATCTTGCTCGGTCTAGCTGTATCCGGTGCAGTTTCGGCGCTATCAATGCCGAATATATCTGCAGGATCTGCTAGAACAAGGAGGTTTGCCAACCATTCCTTGGTAATATCCTCTAAGTCATCCTCCATGATAGTAGGACAACAACAACTTGACGCACGCATTCACTTCTTAATGCCTCCTGAAGTGAGGAATCTTCATTAGATTAAGTAGTGTGGACAGCACGAGGTTCATGGTTCATTATTGGGGAATGACCTTTGAATTATTTCCCTTCACTCTAGTCAGATACTTATATGGGGCTATCATATTGTAAACCTTAATGTCACCGAGGTTTAAGTGACTAAACTTCAATGCTCCGATCTTACCCTAGTTTGTGTGCACTGCATGTATCCCCTTCAGTAGGTATGCAATGACCAATTCATATTCAAAATTTATGGGCACACTATATTGATTTATTGCGCTACTCAGAGGTGGTAGATAAGCACGTATAATTCTTAGAATCAGATTAGCATTCTCTAAGTCATCCTTGTGTTTAGTTCACCTCTCACAAGACAGTCCAGCTCCGTGAGTAGTGGATGGGGATGCTTGCACTATTCGCGTAGATGAAGCCTAGATAGCTTCAGACATCGACATGGCTTTCTTGATCATCAAGTCGATCAAAACTTCCTTAGAAACTTTCTCTACAGTTCTCAATGCTTTTGACATACGCACTCGGGGTAAACAATTCATGAGATCGGGAACAAATCAGACATGGTAATGAGCTAGAGAACGAGAGCACAATGGTCATTGTATAAACTCAACTTAGTCTGTGGGCTTGAATTCTCAATTAGAAAACATTTTCTCAGTGCATGGCGCGACAATATAAATAGGTAATTTCACAATGGTTGGCTTGCAATGGGTATGAGCCTCCATTAACTCCTATTCGATCTATTATGGCATGGTCCAAAGGTCTGATGATGAACCTTTATTTCTTTTTTGTCCATTCGAAGAGGAAGTCGAATGGATATATCTCTTCCCCATGGAAAAGTGCCATGTGTCTTTGTTCTCACAGGTTTTTGGACACCTAGGTTTAATCCTAGGTGTCCAAAACCCTAGATACCAAAACCCTAGGTGTCTAAAACCCTAGGTCAACTTGACCCATATTTTCAGGGCTTCACCAGTCTGTCTTTCCTTCCTTCTCAAGTGGTGCTCCAAAGCATCCCATCGATGGATTTCACTACTTTTTGACTCATCCACGATCCTTCTTTATTTCTTATCTGTCATTCCCAATCTCCTCTTCCAACGGCTTGCTTTCTTGGACTTCACTCCATCTTTTCTTCTCTTTTGCTTAGTTCGACCCGATAATAGTCACTATGCCATCCCGGAAGTTTGGGTTCTCCCTTTTCTTCCTTGATACTCTATGGCTTCCATAACGAAGGGACAACAGGCCCCCAACACTCACTTGTGACTCATCCTGAGGCACTTCATATCTAAGCTTCCTGTTTTACTTCGATTCCTGACTGCGCAGTGCAACCTCTGATTTATGCTCCATGCCGTCTCCCTTGTGCAGAATGTATTTTATGTCTTTGGTACCCAGTTCCAACTATACCTGGCACCTATACCCTTTTCTTTATTCTTCTACTAAGAGCTGCAAGGAAGCTGGTTGTCATAGTACAACTTCAGTCTACTCCCATTCACTAAACCTTCCTTCCATTTTCCATTCAACGTGTCTAATTGTGCAGCTCCTCCCTCTGTAACATAAGTGATCTCGTATGGCTCTAGCCAATGTGTTCTAAACTTCCCATGATATTTCAGAAACTTACTGTCATATACTAGCACTAGATCATTGTTGGGTTACAAAAAAGGTATAAATATCTTCCTTTTTCCCACAGTTCATGATATGATTTTGATTGATTCTTCAGACAGTTAGGGATAAATAGGAAAGAACATGATCAATATTTCTCTTAGGATTGTTATTGAAATTTTATTAAATAGATTCTAAATTATGATTGGAATGGTTTGATTTTGTCGCAAAATTGGATAAATAACTGTCAAATATAACCAAAGAGATTTTGGCTATGTGCAAGCTATTGGAGGTTGAAGACTTTTTAGGCGCAAAGCAGTTTTGAAGATAATGCCTTTTCTATATTGTAACTTTATAATAGTAAAGATATCCTGAGGATCTTTTGATCCTCAGAATAGCTTGATTTACCTAGACTATTGTAATATATAAGAGGGTAATAGATCCAGAAAAAAAGGAAAAGAACACATTCAAGTATTTAGATTCAGAATTGCTCTGTGCAAGCAGTTTTTGTAAATGTTTCACTAGCTATGGAATTAATGAAAGTCTTGAGTGTTTCTACCATTTATGTGCTCTAATTTTCTTGTAGCAGTACTTTTGAAGACTGAGGGCCCATTCTGAAGGAGCTATTGTCTCGTTCTATAATTGTATCAGTTTGAAGATTGATTTCTATTTTTTGATTCAGATCTCTTTTATAATAGCCAAGGATAAATGCGTAAGTGTGTTAATGATTTTATGATTGTTTGCATATAGAAGACAGACATTTCCATCAATTATTAATGATCGTTGTTATGATTTCCATTTCTAAATTTGTTGCTTGATAGTTCCTCACATTTCCATCCGTGTTGTTCCTTTTCCTTAGATTTATGATTGTTGCTCCTTTCGGTTAAAGTTATAATAGTTGTTCCTTTCGGTAAAAGTCACATTAACTATCCCTTCCGATTAGATTACAATTGTTGTTGTTGGAAGATTGGTTGTTGTCATTGATGTCAACCCTAGTCATGGGTTTTGGACCAGAATATTGATGAAGTTATTTGGACATGAAGGAAAATTAAAATGAAGATACAACACCC
>JZKD02S1777542.1:364457-393921 GCA_000966675.3 Picea glauca
AAAAGGAGGTTGCCCCCTCAAAGAGGCTTATTATCTGAAATTATCTCTTTTTCAAGGCGTTGAGTACTTTTTCTGAGGTTTTTATATG
Source organism: Picea glauca (assembly GCA_000966675.3). NCBI lineage: Eukaryota > Viridiplantae > Streptophyta > Pinopsida > Pinales > Pinaceae > Picea > Picea glauca. The sequence goes on from JZKD02S1777542.1 coordinate 364,546, forward strand.
CTATATTGATGTTTGGTTCTTAACATCGACCTGGGAGAGAAAATCTTTTCACAGACTTCCTGTCCCGCATCCCAAAAATAGATGACTCATTAACAATTGAGGACCAATTCCTAGATGAGAATCTGTTTGCTGTCGACACAAAACCACCTTGGTACGCTGATGTAGCAAACTATCTAGCAACAAGAAGATTACCGACACATTTATCATCAAAGGAAAGATGATTGATTGTCCAGTGTAGTGCATGATTCACTTGGATTAGTGGATATCTTTTCCACACAGAAGCTGATCTCCAGATCCGGTGATGCGTATGAGAGGACGAAATCTATGACATACTGAAAGAAGGACATGACGAGCCCTGTGGGGGGCATTTTGTAGACCGTAGGACTAGACAAAAAATATTATAGATGGGCTATTATTGGCCTTCAATATTCATATATGACAAGAAATATATTCAAATATGCGATAGCTATCAGTGGATGGGGAAACCAGGTTAGGTTGATGAAATTCCCTTGAAAACAAAACTAGTCATAGAACCATTTGAAAGATGGGCACTAGACTTCGTCAGGCCCTTTAATCCAAAGTAAAATCAAAAGGCCTATATTCTTGTTGCAACGGACTACATGACCAAATGGGTAGAGGCGGAAGCTTTACAAAATGCAACAGAAGAAGTAGTCATCAAATTCCTCTTCAAATTGTTTGTACGATATGGACTACCCAAAGAAATAATTACTGATGGAGGGTCATGATTTACAAGCCATAGAATCACCGCCACCCTGGATAGCTATCACATTAAGAACAGAGTTAGTTCTCCATATCATCCATAGGCAAACGGGCAAGTAGAAAGCACCAATAAGGTCCTAGAGGAAATCCCGACGAAGACTGTCTCAACAAACCAACAAAATTGGGCTAATGAGCTCCCAAATTCCTTATGGGATTATCGTACAACCTGGCACAACACCACCAACTACTCTGCTTACCATCTAGTCTATGGTAAAGAACCCATATTCCCAATCGAATTCGAGATCAAGACCCTAAGAATGGCCCAGGAAACGTGACTAAATCTTACAGAAGCACATAAATGATGCCTACAATAACTCAATGAATTGGATGAATCATGCTTGTCTGTTGTAGAACACACAACTATTATCCAGTGACAGAGAGAAACCTGGCATGACAAGCATTTCAAGAAGAAATCGTTCAAGAAAGGCGACTGGGCGCTCCTCTATGATTCCATATATCAGGACTTTCTTGGGAAATTACAGACATGATGGCTAGGGCCGTATGAAATTAACGGAGTCTATGATAATGGCACGGTTACTTTGAGCACCATTGATGGGTCTAGATCACCCTTTCTGGTCAATGGACACCGACTGCGACTTTAACACCAGCCACCTTCAAAAGATTCTTTCTATCAAGAAGTAAGTAAAGACCCTATGGTGCAGATTTTGGCTGGCTGGGAGGGTAACCCAGCCACCCCAACTCCATAAATGATGTATTATGTTTATATTGTACATAATGTACATAGTTTTCCAACTGAGCGATCAGTTTTTCTTTGTTTTATAAAAAGTCATCTAGGAAATAAGAATCAGGACAAGATAACTACAATTAGCACCTTCTTACCTTATTTTGTTCCATACTCAATTTTATTTTATTACACGGACTCTATCTTTTACATGTTCATGACAACTGTTGTTCCCTTTATCATACGCCTACTTTTCCTTTTTGAATGGAACAATTGTTGTTCCATTTCTCGTGTGCCCGCTCTTCCTTTTCGCGCAACAATTATTCCTTTTTTTTGCGTGCCTGTTGTTCCTTTTTTAACAGAGAAACTATTGTTCCCTTTCTTGTGCACCTGATGTTCCCTTTTGAACAGAACAACTGATGTTTATTTTTGTGAAATTGTTGTTCCTTTCTCGTGCACCTGTTGCTCCTTTTGAATGGAACAACTATTGTTCCTTTTCACGCGATTGTCATTCCCTTATTTACTATTCAAATGCTAGCCATCCCTTCATAAGTGTGGATTTCATCAAATAATTTTCATGAGCACTATTTCTATTCATATTTACAATGATATGTCATTATTTTGTGGATAGTCCCTCACACCTTATCAAAAAAAAAAAAAAAAATTGTGGAATAATCTCTCTGAAATATATTAAACCTCATTCATAATTGATTTCCACCATATGTTTTTTCTTTCCCTTATATATACAAATATACCTGAATGATATTCTGCCTCTATATTATAAGGAGTCTTCAGCACACTTTTACTTGGCATCTTTACACTTCCTTACTCTTAAGGAGTAGATGAGCCTCCCAAAAAAATAAAATAATAATAATATATATATATATATAATAAAATTTTCCCATAAAGAACGGGGGGTCTCGTTACGAGCCAACCTACCATGATCATAGGATACTAACATAAGTGACATTCCCACTATGGCTACCACACCAGGGTAATGGCCTTTGACACTCTCTTTTGTCAAAGGACAAGAAGTCTCATCACGAGTTGGCTTGTTCACTTAAGTTACAATCTAGTGAGTGGCATTATCATCATCTGGCTACCAAACCAGGATAATGGTCATCTTGGGAAAAGACAATTCAAATTTTTATTAAGAAAAGATACAAACAAATAAAAGATACACAATAAAAACATTTTTTCATAAAGAATGGGGGGTCTCATCACGAGCCAACCTACCACGACCATAGGATACTAACCTAAGTGACATTCCCACTATGGATACCACACCAGGGCAATGGCCTTTGACATTTTATTTTGTCAAAGGACAAGAGGTCTCATCACGAGTTGGCTTGTTCACTTAAGTTATAATCTAGTGAGTGGCATTATCATCATCTGGCTACCAAACCAGGATAATGGTATTTTTGAAAAAAGATGATTCGCATGTGTATTAAGGATACAGGATCATCTAAGGGTTAAAAGGTAACCTTTCCAAGGCTATGGATGCCTGCGGGAAGCAACAACTATGCCTATGTTATGGAAGATTATCTCAAAATACCAAGTTTTTGCATGTCTCTAGATCTCCTTCAGTCAAATAATGAGGCTATCATATCAGTTATACTCAATCACCCAGAAAATTAACAATATTATGCTATGTAGAATATTAAGAAAAATAAAATGAACATATTTAATTTATTTTTTATTGATTTATCCATAAATCATTTTTTTTTTGTTTTGAGCATAGGTGCAATACATTTACCAATTCCACACATCAAATAGACTATCTCTTAAATGGTTTTTGGTGGCACGTGATTTTTTGAAAATTATATATGATTAGTCCCTATCGGCGGTGGCAACACAATCATTACCTCTCACCCAAAAATAACTACACTCATTTCTTCCGCCTATACTGAAGGTCAAGGATGACCTCTACATTAATGAGGGGGGATGATCGGCACACTTCTCGACTATATGTAATGATTGTAATAAATACGAAACCCACGTATTTATACATTTGTTGGCACTGATATTTTCTATTTTTGGCATCTACTTCTCCAAAGTTGGTCTAACCAAATTTGTAAACAGGAACGACAGTCGTTCTTTCTTTTTTCACAGAAATATGGGTGGCAGAAGTGTGTGTAGAGAGCTGACATTACTCTAGATTATAGAACAGGCAAGAGAAATACTACATCACCTAGGGTGGAACGAGTACTTCAGCTGCTTACAAGGATATGACACAAACATCGCGCTTGAATTCTTTCAAAAACTACAAGGAGAAATCTCTACGGTGCAAGGTGTACAAATCTCAGTTACCCCGGAAATCATACCAGAAGTCACAGGCCTCCCTAACATAGGCATTCAATGGATAGGGAAATACATGAAGATGAGGGAAGCTATGGAATCTTTCATAGAACCTGGGGAAGAATTGGATAAATAAGGAAAGGGACTTAATCTCAGTACCCTCAGTGAACCATGGAAGGAACTGGCGGGGATAGTTCAGCGGTACCTCACGTGTGATGGATGATACGATGTAATTCAATGTAGCCATATCAAATTGTTGGAAGCCTTGAAGCAATGGTTAGTACTTAATCTACCTTTCTTCCTGCATACCATACTACATGAAGTTGCCTTAAGAACACAAAAGTCCAAGGATCTTGTGACTGTTATCAACCACCACATATTAGTTAAACTAATAGTGGATAAGGCATTGAGTCAAACTCAGTTGACTTCGGAGAATCTGATTGAGGCCAATAGATCTCCACAACTAGAGTAGGCGACTACCACCCAAAGAGAAATTCCACCACCTCAAACAAAAATTGAAGCAGACCCTGCTCAAATCACTGAGGCCCAGATCTCACAAACACAAGCATTAACAAAAAGGAAGAAGAGAACAATGGTTTCTCCTAGATCCCCCCCTAGGACAAGGAAGAGAAGAAGACAAACTCAGGAAACAACTGAATCAATTCAGGATGCCCTGAAAAACTTCATAATTTCATAGAACAACCTCTACAGGAAAATGTTCAAGCAATTGAGCAAGCAGAGCAGACAACACAAAGGGATAATTAGGGAGACACCCAACCTACAATAGAGTACCCGAAAAGACACTTTTTGAAGAGCTATGAGATAGAAATTGCTTCGGTTTTGGGGAGCTTAGGAACCTTGACTGACAGAGATGAAAATAATCTAGAAAAAAACATAGAACTAGCCTCCTCTTCAAAACCAACTAAAGACTTTCCTGACATTGAAATGTCTTTTCCAGATGACACATCATAGGAGGAATTTCTTTTTGAAATAAGAGACCCTCTTGGACAACCAGAGAACTTGGAAGGAACAGAGGGGAAACCATCTACTGGATATAATGAAGAAGACCTCAAAATCCCTCATAAAAAAAAATCATCCAAAAGCTAGAAACAAATTTGGAAATTAAAGAAAGAAAACAAATTGTTGAAGAAAAAAGCTAAGAGGGTTTTGATATTAAAGAAGAAGGTGGGAAAACTCAAGGAGATTATCAAGGAATTGAGGAAATAGTTAGAACTAGCAGATAAGATCCACAGAAGAAAGAAAAACAAAAAGGGCAGAGTGCAAGGAAGAAACCCTCTTCCTAAGAAAGCAGTTAGTACAACTTATGTAGGAATATAGACAGACCCTAAGGAATTAGTGGTAGAAGAAGCATTAGTTTAGGATGAAGATGTAATTCTTGTAGAAACACAAGAGATGGTTGATGTTGAGATACCGACAGACACTCTGATTTTAGAGGAAACAACTCAATTTTTTGAGCATAATGCTACTATTAGGAGACTGGAGGAAAAACTACTGCAGTCTCAACAAAATATGACTCAAAAAAGAGGCGAATTACTGACTATAACAGAGCAGTCCCAGGAATAGAGTACTACCATGAATAAACTTGAAGCAGAGCTTGCACAAGCTCAAAAAGCATTAAGTCGCTCCAGAGAAGAAATGAATGAATATCAAACATCCCATTCTCAGGCACAGGGTACCATCATTGATAAGATAAAAGAAGATTTGGGACAAGCCCAACAAGCATTAACTCAATCTCAAGCACATAGTGTCACCATCGATAGACTAAAAGAAGAACTTACACAAGCACAACAAAGATTGGTCTAACACCAACATGGAATGGTAACTAGGACTGAATATCAAAGGGTTGTTAAAGAATTGAAGGACATGACAACAACAGAGGGTGAGACCTATGCTGCGCTCACCAGAGCCCAAGAGAAGACCAAAAAGGTACAAATCCAATTGGAAAAATCTTTGGAGAAAATCAAACACATCTATGATGTATACTCTGATGCCATCAATTGCAGAGCACCTGCCACTAATTATGTTTTATTCTTGATGGAACGGTATCTATTGTTGAGAGTGAAGGCCATTAGAGTAGGTAAACCCATTTCATTTACCACTGTACCAGAATTTATTTCATGTTTCAGAGATCAGGAAGATAAGGTACAATACCTTCTGTGTGAATTATATTTCCACAATTTCATTTTGGAAGAAGTTAGGGGAGACAAACCTGGGATTTTCGTAGGGGACATATAGTTCCAGGAATTCATGTCCTTTATTAGGAACCAGGTCAGATGGTGTAAGGCTCACAAAATGTTCATAAATAAGGAAACTGGTCTAGATCTTTGGATTAGAGGAGAGCCTCCAAAATCCTTCCCAGCCATCATGCAACACAAGACTTTCATGAAAAGGGAAGGGGTTGTGGACTCATTGGCTCCTATCCATTTACACATCATTCATTCAGGTATCACATATTTTAGGGAACTCAAGGAAGAAGCTCTTGCTGCTTCCAAGCTAAGATGGGATGCATCCTCCAATGAGGTTAAAAATAGAGAGCACTTTGGATTTAGGAATTTCTTTGCAGCAACCTTCAAAGTGGAAAGGTATTCTAGACTACTCCAGGAGGAAGGACCTGCTTGTATGGGATGCAGGTATAACCCCCCTTTCCTCTGGTTTCCTCCAGAAACTTACCAGAGGGATTATCAAATTAATAAAAAGATACAGGACACCACTTTTGACAAAATCAAAAGAAACAATGGTTTCAGGAGACCTGGTGAACCAAATTTTCCTCCCTATAGTATAACTTCTTTACATGAAAGACTCTAGCTTGCATGAGGACATGCAAGAAGGTATGTTGGGGGGTATGTTGGGTTATGAAAAAGGTATGAATATTTTCCTTTTTACCACAGTTCATGATATGATTTTGATTGATTCTTCAGATAGTTAGGGATAAATAGGAAAGATCATGATCAATATGTCTCTTAGGATTGTTATTGAAGTTTTATTAAATAGATTCTAAATTACGATTGGAATGGTTTGATTTTTTCGCAGAATTGGATAAATAACTGTTGACAGGCGAAATTGACCGTCCGTCAACTGAGAGAGTGGAACCGGTCCGGGGTTGTCTAATAACCCAAGCCATTTGGAATGAACCACCCTGACGGGTTTAGCGGCTCTGTTAGCCAATCTAAAGTCCTAAGAGAACAAAATAAAACTAATCTAGACTAACTAATCTAACTAAAACTAAAAAACAAACTAAACTAACAAACAATAAATAAAAACAAACTAATACACTAATCTAATTAAAACAAATTATTAAAACAAACTAAGCTAATCTAACTAACTATATACAAACTACTAATTATTACTATACTAACTACTAACTGAAAACAACTTATTTAAAAAATATACAAGATCTACAATTCACAGATTTAAATAAAACCTGGAAAACTCATTTGCTTTCTGCCCTAAGACAGAGAAAGATATATTTTGTTGATTTTATAATTTTATAAACAAGAGATAAAAATTACTGAAATTAAACAATCTAATATACTAACTACACATTTATCTAACTAAAATACTAACAAATATACTAAACTAATAGGCAACAAACAGACCTGGAAACGCTCCAAGTTTGCCCTGTGTATAATGACTTCGAAGCTGGTCGGAGGAAGGAAACTCGCACCAGATAATCCAGAAGCTTCTCGTAAACGATAAGCTGCAATTCTCTTTGAGTTTGTTTACAGGACAAACAAGACATAAAAAATCATAACAATTATATGATTTATAAATCTCGTCAATAAGGGAAACTTGTTATGCAAAAACTTATACTTAATAATCCAATTAATGAAGAAGAGAAATCTGTCATCCATAAACTAAATCAATTAATTGCTATGTTTTTTAAACATTGGAAGAAATCAGATATGGATTATATGGATTAAATCATATCATTTGCAAAAGACTAAGATAGCTAAAGTAGTCATTAACCAAATGCAAATTGATACACATAAACATGAAACAAAATATTCATATTATGAAAAGCTAAAGTTGTAGCAGAACATCAATTTTTGTCTCAGTCTGTATTAAAATTCCATATCCTTGTTCTCCCATGAATGAGGATGATCATTATTACAAAAATAAGAAGTATTTAAAGGTTTTCCACAAGGTAAACCTCCCTGTGGAAGTTATAAACTGTTTACATGAAATCTGGGAGATATCCCAAAATTGCCTAAACTAAGAAACTAAAATGAAACCAAAATATTTCAAATATCCTCTAAACTGTCCATCCAATCCAATGCAATTTCGAATTCACCTGGAACATGTCAAAAACAGACAATTTAGAGAGATATTTTATTAATAAAACAATAAAAATTTAATTCTACAGACTTAGCTACATAATCATCTGATTCTATAGCTAGTCTAAAATAATATACAGAATTGGAATGAAAATCAAATCAAATCTTTTAAAAGAATTAAATCCAATTATCTTCCAATAATCATTTTAAAATGAATCATTTGAGATTAAAATGATTTTATCATTCAACTTTAAACATGATAAAAAATGATTCAATCGAACACAGAGATAGGAATACTCTGTTGTTTTGTTACCACAAAATCGGGTCCATAGAATCATAATCGAAAAGTAATAAGATTGTTTCATATCCAATTGGAACTGATAATCAAACATATCGTATTAGATTGTTAAACAAAAGATACAACCCAATCCAACATAATCATTTTCCGATCATTATAGTTGTAACGATATAGCGAAAGATTCATATCATTTAATTGAATACAAGGATAGAAATACTCTATTTTCGATCATTGTCATAAGTCGGGTAAATGAAATCATATGTAACAACACCATAATCGTTTTTCAACAAATCAAATTCATCTGTCATGAAGCCGTTTTGATATTCAATCGAAAAAAAAAAAATCGCAAACCTTTCACTACACCTGTGAATCAAACAAGATTATCATGATAACTGTGTAGCAAATGAATTAAGCTATGAACGAATCCAAACGATAATTGACTCATAACAAAAGCATAATAGGATTAATCAAACATGATTTATTATAGATTTCGATTGTTAACCATTGCACATTAAGTAAACAAGATCAATTAATTTTGAACACAATCATTTCAACCAAATGAATCATATCAAGGTTTGACCAATTCATTTCACAAATTTAGAATACAGAGTATCAATTATAACCTGAACTCGACTCATAGGAAAAACTTGCCAATTTAGAACAAAAGCGAATCGATTAGTTATGATTCGGATTCATTTCCAAATTTGGGCGTGAATGTTATTTGAGTGTAATGTTTTCATCAAAGAAACAGAGTGAACATCCTTGTCGTTGGAAACAACCAAAGATAGAACATCACACGACACAACATCATTACTAGTATCTTGTTGAAAACATTTACCAGCCACAACATACCAATGATAACGAAATCAGATCCGAGCAAATCATAAACATCAAACTCAATCAAATCGTTCACCAACCATAGCATATGGATCGTAACCAAATCAAATCCGAGCAAGATTGTGTTCTAAACTGAATATGAAACATTTCCTTTTCAAATTGGATACCAACCAATTCATTTAAAGGCAATCAATCAAACAAATTCAAACGAAGATCACTCAAATCCAATCAAAATCTTTTGATTTCTATATCGAGAATAATCAAATCGCATATCGAATCAAATTTTCTTTTTATTCAAAACAAAACTATATATAGAATGCAGGCAATATAACAAAGCCATTCAATATGTGAACAAAAATGTTTAAAAACTGAATACAAATCATTAGAGAAAAATAGATTATTTACAAACAAAACGATATCAAATTTTCCATACCTGTGTCGCGATGAGGCCACTTGATTATGCCAGCTTGGAATTTACAACAGTCGTGGCTGATTCCACGTTTTTGAACAGAATGGAGCCGGTTGTCTTTTGTTTTTTATCCACTGCTTGAAGCTTGGCTTTTTGTCTAGTTAGCACGACAATCTGGTGTTCCAAATATTGAATCTTTGATTGGAGTGTAGGAGCATCAACATAATACCGCTCTAACCATGAATTGCACTGATCACAGGGTGACTGTGTAGGTTTAGATAGAGCAGGCGAGGGTTTGGGCAAATGGTCAAGGGTTTCACAAGACAACTTAATGCCTGGGCAGTTAGGGTCATCCTGTAGGCAGGGGGGTAGGTTTGATACAAAATCATATGAGGGTTCGACACACAAAACTTGCGAATAAGGGTATTCATTGGCCAAGAAATGCTCCACTTCTGAATCGGATTCCCCACTCAAAAAGATAGGGTTTGGCTCAACAGGGGTCTTTGGCTTATTCCTTGCCATCCGTGAAATCAAATGTGCATTCTTTTTCCCTTTGGCATTTGCAGCAAGGTTTTCCTTGAGTTTTTTGCTCATAGGCTTTGTAATAGCCTCTGCACTCTTAGTCACAGTGTTGGATAAGTCGATAAGAGGGTTGGTCCATGGTTTAGGCAGTAGGAGGTGTAAGGGTAGAGGCGGTTCAACCTTAGTTTCAGTTACCACAGGTTTATCAACTTGTATAGGATCGATATCCTCAAAGACATTACGGGCGATGAAGGCCTTCCAACTGTCACCATTGAAACTCAATTGATAAACAACAATGAGCTTAATAATCCCATGATGAAATAGGTTGTTGTTAGCCTTATGCATTTTATATTTTTTGGACATTTTATACAAGCTCCGATGAAAATAGAATGGAATGTTTAGAGGATACCCTATAAAAATCATCAATAGACACAGGTGGTAAAGGAACACAAGCTCATATCGACCTTCACAGGTCACAAACTGCTTTATTATCATTAACAAGTCGTGCCATCATTGTTTTAGCATAGTTACGGGCATACCTCTATCACAGGAGGTGATTTTGCGCGACTGAAACAACAATGTCCATGACACTTCTTCGACCTTGCAATTCTTAAACCAGCGCTGTCCAGAGATAGGTAACCCCGTGGCTGAGCTAACAAGTTGTTCATCAATCTCTAACTGTACATCGCCTACTTTGGCTCGATAGCCATCGAAGGTCATGGAAAACTGTCGAGCTACGCAAAGGTTAAAACCTTCGAATCGTTTCACAAAGGTAAGCCATCCACTGTCTGCCAAATCTTGTTGAGCATTGTCAAACATTAACAGGGCTTGGATGCCATTGGGTTCAACTCTCACGACTGGTGCCATGGAGCTGAATGCATGGTAAGGGAAGGGTTCAAATTCACCAATGCATACAGGGGCAGAGCTACCTGAACCAACAACAATGAACGAGCAAAAGGGGTAAGCATTAATGCGAGCATGCGAAGGTGGTGGAGTCTGCCATGCATAATATTCATTATCCAAGTACAACCACCAAATTTCATAGTTGTTTACTCCATAATAATAGTTCAACCATTAAGTCATGCATACAACCAATCAAATCCAATGTATATATATGCAAATGTTATGCCACGGTGTTCAAACATCCGACATCAAATACCATAATCAACCATGGGCCTATGTGAATAATCAAAAGTTTAACCGAGGTGTCAAATGATATTCATATAATTGACAAGCCAAAAGGTATAAAAGGATTAACAATAAGGATTATATCATATATATATAAATTTAATCATAACCCCTATGTATTTCATAGAATCACTGATCAGGCATGTCATAAAAAGTGTAAATCCAAATATTAATGTATTGCAAACTCAATGAAACTCAATCACGTCATCAATATAAGAATGACCAATGAGCAATGTTTGAAAGTGCTTTCAGCTACATAATGATAGACAAAAGGTAAGCGTAGTAGGCACATCGATAAAAATATAATGACAATTCAGATAGTGATCAAAATGTAACTTCGAAAGATTTAGTTTCAAAACAAAACGAAAACAAGTGTGTAAATGTCGCAAGAAATGAAAATGTCATTTATTTGAAAATCGCGACAAAACTTGATGTTTGCAAGACATAGGTGTAGGCAGCTTATAGGATCATGGAAAAATGTGATTGGATGCCAACAATGGCGACACACTGGTAGAAGCAATTATCTCTGTCAAAAGAAACAAATTTAGATTAGGAAAGCAAAGAAAATTTTAACTCAAAAATAACAACCAGAAAATTGTACTAACATCGTCATTAACCATCTTTTCCAGCAGTGTTTCAAAAGATGAAAACCAATAACAGTCTTAAGATCAGCAAGTCACGATATTAAAGATAAAATCTTCAATACTGTTGGCATGGTCACTACAGCCAGCAGGCATCCATATCCTCGACAGGGTTTCCATTTAACCCACTTTGACGTTTGTATCCTGTCAAGAAGTTCTAGATAAGAATAAAGGACATTTAAAGAGGTTTCTTATATTTTTTTCCAGACTTTCATGTACCCGACATTGCTTCGCTGCCAGCGGGCCTGTTCAGTACCCTGACGAAGTTGTCTTAACGCCATGCATGCATTTGCCTGCTACCAGCAGACCTGATCAGTATCCCGGTGGGTTTACAAACACTTCCCACAGCTCTTATTCATATTTATTTTGTTTTTCATAGGTATATAGCTGAGCGGGGTGACGCTAAAAATCTTGATATTTTAAACATATTTTTTTGACCTCATCAGAATATTTTAGCACTGTCCTTTATTTAGCTCCAGAGATGTTTTATTTATAAAAACAACTTCCTATGACAGGGAGACATCTTTTGAGTCATTCCTTTACAGAAAAGGGACAGCGTAAAAAGATAATAGATGATCATGACAAGCTTTGCTCAGAGATTGAAATCAGTAAACTTCTTTCAAACAACAAAATTTTCCAACATAGATATCAGTTTCAGCAATATATCATTGATGTTTGTACAAATTTTTCAGAAGGTATTTCAGGGAAGAAATTTTCTATCATCTTTGTCTGAATAGATCAGTGTACAGGTATGTGTATGTCCAAAAACACAAACTGATCAATTCAAATCAAACTCAAAAAACATAAAGCAAACGAAAAGCAAACAAAAGAAAAAAAATATATACATAATATACAAGGGTAGTTATCAAGCAAAGTATCTTTTCAGGGCTTGGCCATTCACCGGGTAGGTGTCAAGCTACCCTTCAAGATTCTGTAATCGAAAGGAACTAGGACCCAACTTTTCAGCAATTAAAAATGGTCCAAGACATAAGTTTTGAAATTTGGTGTGCTCACCCTTTCCTTCGTGTGGTTTGTCCCACTTCAAGATGAGATCGCCTACTTCAAAATTCCTATCAGAAGCAGAATTAGAATCGAACCAACTTTTAATTAATTGTTGATGTTGATCTAAATTACGCTTAGCTTGGGCTCTTACTTATTCTAGCTTCATCAAAGCATTAATTCGATTTTCTAAAGGGGGACAATCTTCTTCTTGGATTTTTTCTGACAATTGAAGCGAAGGAAGAAGAATGTGAGGTGGAAGAATAGCTTCTCTACCATAAAAAAAGAAAAAAGGGAGAGTTACCTATAGCGGCTTTGGGTGTTACCCTATCAGCCCACAGTGCGTTCAATAGTGCATTGTGCTAGTTCTTGTGATTTTCAACCATAGTTCTCTTGATAATTTTAATCAAGTTCTTGTTTGTTGATTCTTCTAAGTCGTTGCCCTAGGGGTAGTAACTAGTAGAATACTTCATCTTAATTCCTTTTTTGAAAGAGAACTTGCTCATATCAAGAGAATAAAAGTATGAAGCGTTGTCAAAGACTAGACAATTAGGGATACCGAAACGAGTGATAATATTCGAATTTAGAAAGGCAATTACCTGACTGGTGTTAACAGTTCTTAATGCAGCAGCTTCAGACCATCGAGTAAAGTAATCTTTGGCTGTCACAATATAATTGTGTTGTTGTGAGGATGGAGGGTTAACTAGACCTATGATATCTAGGCCCCATTGCTGGAAAGGAGAATCTACTGAAACGGGTTGCAAGGGGAAGGCTGGTTTTTGCAACCACCCTGATGCTTTCTGATAGATGATACATTTGCGACACAAAGCATGAGCGTCCCTAAAAATAATGGGCCAGTAATAACCGGCTCTTAAAACCTTATGAGCAGTGGTATCACCACCGAAGTGACCACCAGCTTCTCCTGCATGCAACTCGAGCAAGACTTTTTCTACTTCGTCTTTCTCGAGACAATGCATCAGTACGCCGTCAAAACTCTGATGAAACAGTACACCGTTAACAAGATGAAAGGAGGCATAATTTATTCTCAACGCTCTTCTCTTGGTGGGGTCAAGGTGACGGGGTGCTGACCCATGTTCAAGACAGAATCTAATATTGTCGTACCAGGGACTAACGAGGTTTTATGTGCAACAGATCAAACTTTGATCTCTTTTTCCTAGGTTTGACGTATCACTATCTTATTTCTGTCCTGTTTCTGAATCAACAACCAACTTAGACAACCCTTGGCCTCTCACAATTTGAGATGGGGTGATTTCTAAGTCATACTCCTGCAAGGAGGTGACCCAGTTAGTTCTCTTCTCTCCTAACTCCTTTTGTACTAACAAGTTCCTTACGACAGGGTAGGGGACAATGACTTTCGTCCTTGACTTCAAAAGATAGGACCGAAAATGATTAACTTATTTGAAAATAGCGTAGGCTTGCCGATCAACCACTGGGTAGTTAAGTTCAACACCTTTGAAAATAGAGCTCATAAAGGAAATGGGTACTTCATTGTTATCGACATTCTTCTGAGTTAGGACTGCGGCATAAGAACGATCAGAGGCAAAAGTATAGAGTGTAAAATCTTGAGAGAAGTCTGGGCTCATGAGAGACGGAGCATCTATTATGGCCTTCTTTATGGCATTAAAATATTGATTTTCTATGGGTACCCAGTGGTATTGGGTGTCTTTCTTAATCAGGTTCTGTAGAGGCCTGACCATTTCAGAGAAGACAGGGACAAATCTTCTCACGAAGTTAATCTGGCCTAAGAAAGACTGCATGGATTTTTTGGATGTAGGAGGGGGAAATTTAGCGATGACTTGAGTCCTCTCAGGGTCAATAATCATCCCATCACTAGACACAATGAATCCTAGTAGTTTACCTTGTTCTACTGCAAAGATGGACTTTTTGGGGTTCAAGGAGATGTCGTATTTACAACATCGTAGCAGAACGGTTCGTAAGTGAGTTAGATGATCATATTTTTTTTTAGAATAAACGGTCACATCATCTAAGTAAACCATGACAAAGTGATTGATTAAGCCTCGAAAAGCAATGTCCATTTCTCTCTGAAAGGTAGCACCAACATTAATCAATCAAAATGGCATTTTGCGATAAGTATAAGTGCCCCACGGGGTACGGAAGGTAGTTTTGAGTTGGTCTGGTGGAGACATTAGGACTTGGTTGTATCCAGAGAAACCATCCAACAAATATATCCTCTCGGAACCAGATACCTGTTGAAGGATCTGTTCCATGGGTGGGACAGGATAGTTGTCTTTGTCAGACGCTCTATTGAGGTTTCGGAAATCGACGCAAAGTCAAATTTCCCTATTTTTCTTCCGCACTGGGACAAGGTTGGACACCCATTGAGTGTGCCTAACAAGAAAAAATATTTTAGCACTTAGGATTTTATTCAATTCTTTTTGAATGGTCGGTTCTATTTTAGGATGCATTTTCCTCAATTTCTATTGGAAGGGTAAGGTTTGGGGTTTCATCGGGATGACATGTTGTATGATATTATGGTCGAACGTTTTGAGATCATCGTATGTCCATGAAAAGACATCCTTAAATTCTTTAAATAGTTTAACAAAAGCAACTTTTTCTTGCCTAGAACATCCCAAGCCTAAGTAAATACACTGAGGATTTTCACTAGTTCCTAAATTGACTTTTTCATAAGACAACGAGGAACAATTGGTTTTACAATTGACTGTATTTTTAAATTTATCTTCAAAATCATAAAACTTTTCTAATCTAACTATGGATTTGGGTATGGAATTTACCATGTCCGACAGAGCTTCAGGAGATTTCGGATTAGGTATTACCGTAAAATCATGCAAATTGTCATCGTGTGTGCGTTCATCTATCACCGCATCTTGAAAGGTTTCTTCCATGTACAGAAAGTTAATGATCTGCTGATCATTGTCATATACTCTCCAGTTTGTGATATTGTCAGGATCAGATGGTCGAAACAATAGCTCGACGGAGAATGCGTCTAGGGACAAGCCTTCTGTAGGAAGAAGTTTAGAAGCTACATTAGCTAATAAATCTACTTCAACATTGTTTAATCTAGGAATGGAATTTATATTGAAAGCAGAAAATTTATTCATTAAACTCCATACCTCAGACTGGTAACTTTTGAGATGCGGGGAAAGAGAGTGTATAGAATCTCTTACCTGTCTAACCACTATTTCAGATTCACCGAATACGGCCAGGTTTTGAATGTTCATATCCAGGGATTTTCTAAGACCTTGCAGTAAAGCCTCATATTCTGCAGTATTGTTAGTACATTCAAATTCTAGTCTACAAGCCATTAATGTCTTGTTACCTTCCGGATCGATGATGATGCGGCCTTCTCCTGCTCCTTCTTTTGACTTAGAACCGTCAAAATATAGAGACCAAATTTGTTTTCCATCGGGCTCATGGGACTTTTGCATAGAAGCTATTGGTTGTATATATGCTACGATCTCGGACTGTTGTTCCGGATTGATGATAGGTGAGACCTCAGCCATGAAATTGTCGAAGAAGGTGTCCATCCCTTGGACTTCGAGTGAATCAGCAGAAGGTGTATATGGTTCGTTAGGATCGTTTAGATCTGTGACCGTGAACTTAAGGTAGCACTCACGATTCACCCTGATCTTGTTAGGCTTACCATTCTCTGGAAGCCATAAGTGAGACCAGTCTATTGCGAAGTAACCATCTAGATGCTTCGACCAGTCCCTACTCAAAAACAGACCATACACTTCTGGAATGTCCACAATGATTATATCAATAACTTGATGAACCTTTGGGTTAGACGATAATCTAATCAATACATTTTTTAGTTCACCTATAACTTTGACATTTGTTCGATCAAGTTATATGATTTTTAAAGTAGATGGTTCCACTTTAGCATTAATATTTTGGCAGACAGACCAAGGCATCACATTAGATGACGCTCCTGAGTCAACCATACAATTATGCACATTTCTGTTGAAAATCTCGAAAGTTAAAAGAAAAGGAGGTACATTCTTGCGAGTAATAAGAGTAGTAGCTTGTGGCTTCTTACTCACAATTTCTAAGGCTACTTTATCTACATTATTTACAGTTTTTACATTATTATTTACAGGGACTACAGGAAGGATTCCTTTATCTTGAATATCAGGATCATTTTTAGTGGAAGTCTTCTGCGGAACTTTGCTTTGCACAACCTTGTTACCATTGGAATTGTCGTTTTTACCATTCTCTGAAATATTTTGCAACATTTTTTGTAACAGGAATGGAAACTTCAACAACTCATAAATAGAAATGTTAGCCCTTAACTTTTTAAGATCTTCAACAACATCATAGTCTAAGTTGGGGTTCACATTTCTCTGTTTAGTCTCTGCTGATTTAGATGGCTTTGGAGGTGAAGTTGTAGTGTTCTCGGTAGAAGGCTTGTTTGTTGTCTTACTCCTAATGTTATAAGGGTGAACAGTCTCGAAGTTAGCTTGAAAGATGTTGTCTGAGAAGTGTCCAGAGATGTTTGGAGAAGACTCTTCTTCTTGAACTGTTTCTTGTTCAACTACCTCCTAAGGGGTCTCAGGGGGCATCAAGTTATCTTGGGCTTCTAGAATTGTTTGAAGGGCACATTGTAAACTTTCTAGATTTAAGCCTTCGGGGTTTGGATTAGGTCGGTTGGGAGGAAAAGGCTTTTGGAAAGGGGGTTTGTAGGGTCCTTTACTCGAGGAAGCTTCTTTAGTTGACCTTTTTAAGTCTATAACTTGATTCGACAGTTTTTGAACAACTTTCGTTAAATTTTCCAAATCATAGTTTTTAGGTTGTGTTTTACTTTGAGTAGGCTTGGGGAGAATTTCAATCTTCTTTTTGGAAGAAGAACTAGTTTCATCTTCGTTGCTAGAAGAGTCCTTAAGACTAAGTATGTCTTTTTCAATCTGGCTGGCATCCTCGAAGGCTTCTAACAACGTGGCCTTTTTAGATCATTTAACCCAAATAGCTATACTTTGATGCAACACTTTAGTGTAGTAAGCTATTGCAAGACTCTTAGCAGGCATAGAATATGCAGGGATTCGGTTTTTAAGTGTTAAGAATATTTGATTAAAGTCTTTAACTTTTTATTTTGGGTTCATTTTTAAGCTAGAAAGGTCCATGACTAAGACTTTCGGAGGCTTAAAGTCTCCGAATTTTTCCAAAAAGCGTGACTCAAACTTTTCCCAAGACATGATGGTATGGGGATGTTGGGAAAAGTACCAAGTGGATGCATTACCCTCGAAAGTATAAGGGAACAACCTACAGACAATGTCTTCATGTTCAACATTGCGGAGTCTAATGGCTAACATAATTTTTTTGATATGATCTTCAGCTATCTGTTTTGAATCAGGATCAAACTTGGGAAGCCATTTCTCCGGGTGTTTGGGTAAAGGGTGTTGAGCTCTAGGTACAGCTACAGCATCCTGGTCAAGCCAGGGTCTAGCAGGGTTGTTCTGATTTGCCATTGGAGTAACGAGTGTGGAAGGTTGAGAAGGTGGATTTCCTTCATCAGATGAGGAATCTCCTCTAGAAGAGGAAGGAGATGAGGGAGGTGGTGAAGGAGGTATCCCAGATCCTCCTGCAGTAGGATTTTAGTTTGGATATGTAGGATTCACAGTGAGGTTAGTGTCACTTGATTGTTCTCTGATATGAGAGAAATCCAAAGGTTGACCCCACGGACGGTTTGGTTTCCTAATACGAGATATGGCACTATGTGTTTTAATAAGAGATTGACCAACTATCTCTTGTATATCACCACCTATAGGATTAGGGGTTGCTGGCTCAACTGTGATCTGCGGATCTTCGATTGAAGTAGATGATGTTTGAAGGGGAATATTATCGTGTGAATGGCTTCTAGTCACTACAGGTGAGCTATTAGGGGGGGGGAGGAGTCTTGCGACCACCTCGTGCCATTAATTAAGTTCAGGCCCTCCTTCTAGTGCCATTTGTTGACGAGAGAAATTGACCGTCCGTCAACTGAGAGAGTGGAACCAGTCCGGGGTTGTCTAATAACCAAAGCCGTTTGGAATGAACCACTCTGACAGTTTTAGCGACTCTGTTATTCGATCTAAAGTCCTAAGAGAACAAAAGAAAACTAATGTAAACTAACTAATCTAACTAAAACTAAATAAAACAAACTAACTAAAACTAAAAAACAAACTAAACTAACAAACAATAAATAAAAACAAACTAATACACTAATCTAATTAAAACAAATTATTAAAACAAACTAAGCTAATCTAACTAACTATATACAAACTACTAATTATTACTATACTAACTACTAACTGAAATACAACTTATTTACAAAATATACAAGATCTACAATTCACAGATTTAAATAAAACCTGGAAAACTCATTTGCTTTCTTCCCTAAGATAGAGAAAGATATATTTTGTTGATTTTATAATTTTATAAACAAGAGATAAAACTTACTGAAATTAAACAATATAATATACTAACTACACATTTATCTAACTAAAATACTAACAAATATACTAAACGAATAGGCAACAAACAGATCCGGAAACGCTCCAAGTTTGCCCTGTGTATGATGACTTTGAAGTTGGTCGGAGGAAGGAAACTCGCACCGGATAATCCAGAAGCTTCTCGTAAACAATAAGCTGCAATGCTCTTTGAGTTTGTTTACAAGACAAACAAGACATAAAAAATCATAACAATTATATGATTTATAAATCTCTGCAATAAGGGAAACCTGTTATGCAAAAACTTATACTTAATAATCCAATTAATGAAGAAGAGAAATATGTCATCAATAAACTGAATCAATTAATTGCTATATTTTTTAAACACTGGAAGAAATCATATATGGATTATATGGATTAAATCATATCATTTGCAAAAGACTAAGATAGCTAAAGTAGTCATTAACCAAATGCAAATTGATACACATAAACATGAAACAAAATATTGATATTATGAAAAGCTAAAGCTGTAACAGAACATCAATTTATGTCTCAGTCTGTATTAAAATTCCATATCCTTGTTCTCCCATGAATGAGGATGATCATTATTACAAAAATAAGAAGTATTTAAAGGTTTTCCACGGGGTAAAACCTCCTTGTGGAAGTTATAAACTGTTTATATAAAATCTAGGAGATATCCCAAAATTGCCTAAACTAAGAAACTAAAATGAAACCAAAATATTTCAAATATCCTCTAAACTGTCCATCCAATCCAATGAAATTTTGAACTCACATGAAACAGGTCAGAAACGGACAAGTTAGAGAGATATTTTATTAATAAAACAATAAAAATTTAATTCTACAGACTTAGCTACAGAATCATCTGATTCTGTAGCTAGTCTAAAATAATATACAGAATTGAAATTAAAATCAAATCAAATCTTTTAAAAGAATTAAATCCAATTATCTTCCAATAATCATTTTAAAATGAATCATTTCAGATTAAAATGATTTTATCATTCAACTTTAAATAGGATAAAAAATGATTCAAATGAACACAAAGATAGGAATACTCTGTTGTTTTGTAACCACAAAATCGGGTCCACAGAGTCATAATCGAAAAGTAATAAGATTGTTTCATATCCAATTGGAACTGATAATCAAACATATCGTATTAGATTGTTAAACAAAATATACAACCCAATCCAACAGAATCATTCTCTGATCGTTATAGCTGTAACGATATAGAGAAAGATTCATATCATTTAATTGAATACAAGGATAGAAATACTTTTTTTTCGATCATTGTCATAAGTTGGGTAAATGAAATCATATGTAACAACATCATAATCGTTTTTCAACAAATCAAATCCATCTGTCATGAAGCCGTTTTGATATTCAATCGAAAACAAAACAAATCGCAAACCTTTCGCTAGACCTGTGAATCAAACGAGATTATCACGATAACTGTGTAGCAAATGAATTAAGCTGTGAACGAATCCAAACGATAATTGACTCATAACAAAATCATAACAGGATTAATCAAACATGATTTATTATAGATTTCGATCGTTGAGAATTTCACATTAAGTAAACGAGATCGATTAATTTTGATCACAATCGTTTCAACCAAACGGATCATATCAGGGTTTGACCAATTCATTTCACAAATTTAGAATACAGAGTATCAATTATAACCTGAACTTGACTCATAGGACAAACTTGCCAATTTAGAAAAAAAATGAATCGATTAGTTATGGTTCGGATTCATTTCCAAATTTGGGCGCAAATGTTATTTGAGTGTAATGTTTTCATCGAAGAAACAGAGTGAACATCCTTGTCATTGGAAAAAACCAAAGATAGAACATTACACTACACAACATCGTTACTAGTATCTTGCCGAAAACATTTACCAGCCACAGCATACCAATGATAACGAAATCAGATCCGAGCAAATTGTAACCATCAAACTCAATCAAATCGTTCACCAACCATAGCATATGGATCGTAACCAAATCAAATCCGAGCAAGATTGTGTTCTAAACTGAATATGAAACATTTCCTTTTCAAATCGGATACCAACCAATTCATTTAAAGGAAATCAATCAAACAAATTCAAATGAAGATCACTCAAATCCAATCAAAATCTATTGATTTCTATATCTAGAATAATCAAATTGCATATCAAATCGAATTTTCTTTTTATTCAAAACAAAACTATATATAGAATGCACGCAATATAACAAATCCATTCAAGATGTGAACATAATTGTTTAAAAACTGGATACAAATCATTATAGCAAAATAGATTATTTACAAACAAAACGATATCAAATTTTCCATACCTGTGTTGCGACAAGGCCACTTGATTATGCCAGCTTGGAATTTACAACAGCCATGGTTGATTCCATGTTTTTGAACAGAATGGAGCCGGTTGTCTTTTGTTTTTTATCCACTGCTTGAAGCTTGGATTTTTGTCTAGTTAGCACGACAATCTGGTCTTCCAAAGATTGAATCTTTGACTGGAGTATAGGAACATCAACATAATACTGATCTAACCATGAATTGCACTGATCACAGGGTGACTGAGTAGGTCTAGACAGAGCAGGCGAGGGTTTGGGAAAATGGCCAAGGGTTTCACAAGGAAACTTAATGCTTGGGTAGTTAGGGTCATCCTGTAGGTAGGGGGGTAGGTTTGATACAAAATCATATGAGGGTTCGGCACACAAACCTTGCGAATAAGGGTATTCTCTGGCCAAGAAACGCTCCACTTCTGAATCAGAGTCCTCACTCAAAATTATAGGGTTTTTCTCAACAAGGGTCTTTGTCTTATTCCTTGCCATCTGTGAAATCAAGCGTGCATTCTTTTTCCCTTTGGCATTTGCAGCAAGGTTTGCCTTGAGTTTTTTGTTCATAGGATTTGTAATGGCCTCTGCACTCTTATTCACAGTGTTGGTTAAGTCGATAGGAGGGTTGGTCAAGGGTTTAGGTAGTAGCAGGTGTAAGGGTAGAGGCGGTTCAACCTTAGTTTCAGTTACCACAGGTTTATCAACATGTATAGGATCGATGTCCTCAAAGCCATTACGGGTGATGAAGGCCTTCCAACTGTCACCATTCAAACTCAACTGGTAAACAACAATGATCTTAATAAGCCCATGATGAAACAGGTTGTTTTCAGCCTTGTGCCTTTTATATTTTTTGGACATTTTATATAAGCTCCGATGAAAATAGAATGACATGTTTAGAGGATACCCTATAAAAATCATCAATAGACGCAGGTGGTAAAGGAACACAAGCCCGTATCGACCTTCACAGGTCACAAACTACTTCATTATCATTAACAATTCGTGCCATCGTTGTTTTAGCATAGTTACGGGCATACCTCTATCACAAAAGGTGATTTTGCACGACTAAAACAACAATGTCCACGGCACTTCTTCGACCTTGCAATTATTAAACCAGCGCTGTCCAGAGATAGGTAACCTCGTAACTAAGCTAACAAGTTGTTCATCAATATCTAATTGTACATCACCTACTTTGGCTTGACAGCCATCGAAGGTCATGAAAAACTGTCGAGCTACGCAAAGGTTAAAACCTTCGAATCGTTTCACAAAGGTAAGCCATCCACTGTCTACCAAATCTTGGCGGGCATTGTCAAACATTAACAGGGCCTGGATTCCATTGGGTTCAACTCTCACGAATGGTTCCATGGATCCGAATGCATGGTAAGGGAAGGGTTCAAATTCACCAACGCATACAGGGGCAGAGCTACCCGAACCAACAACAATGAATGAGCAAAAGGGGTAATCATTAATGCGAGCATGCGAAGGTGGTGGAGTCTGCCATGCATAATATTCATTATCCAAGTACAACCACCAAATTTCATAGCTTTTTACTCCATAATAATAGTTCAACCATTAAGTCATGCATACAACCAATCAAATCCAATGTGTATATACGCAAATGTTATGCCACGGTGTTCAAACATCCGACATCAAAACCCATAATCAACCATGCGCCTATGTGAATAATCAAAAGTTTAACCAAGGTGTCAAATGATATTCATATAATTGACAAGCCAAAAGGTATAAAAGGATTAGCAATAAGGATTATATCATATATATATAAAAATTTAATCATAACCCCTATGTATTTCATAGAATCACTGATCATGCATGTCATAAAAAGTGTAAATCCAAATATTAATGTATTGCAAACTCAATGAAACTCAATCACATCATCAATATAAGAATGACCAATGAGCAATGTTTGAAAGTTATTTCAGCTACATAATGATAGACAAAAGGTAAGCGCAGTAGGCACATCGATAAAAAGATCATGACAATTCAGATAGTGATCAAAATGTAACTTCGAAAGATTTAGTTTTCACACTTACAGTCGTGAAAAAAAAACGAAAAAAGTGTGTAAATGTTGCAAGAAATGAAAATGTCATTTATTTGAAAATCGCGACAAAACTTGATGTTTGCAAGAAATAGGTGTAGGCAGCTTATAGGATCATGGAAAAATGTGATTGGCTGCCAACAATAACTGTCAAAGATAACCAAAGAGATTTTGGTTATGCACAAGCTATTGGAGGTTGAAGACTTTTTAGGCGTAAAGTAGTTTTGAAGATAATGCATTTTCTATATTGTAACTTTATAATAGAAAAGAAATACTGAGGATATTTCAATCCTTAGGATAGATTGATTTACCCTGACTATTGTAATATATAAGAGGGTAATAGATCCAGAAACAACAGGAAAAAAACACATTCAAGTATTTGGATTCAGAATTGATCTGCACAAGCAGTTTTTGTAAATGTTTCACCAGCTATGGAATTAATGAAAGTCTTGAGTGTTTCTACCATTTCTGTGCTCTAATTTTCTTGTAGCAGTACTTCTAAAGACTGAGGGCCTAGTTTAAAGGAGCTACTGTCTCATTCTGTAATTGTATCAGTTCGAAGATTGATTTCTATTTTGCGATTCATATCTCTTTTATAATAGCCAAGGATAAATGCATAAGTGTGTTAATGATTTTATGATTGTTTGCATATAGAAGACAGACATTTCCATCAGTTATTAATTATTTCCATTTCTGAATTTGTTGCTTGACAGTTCCTCACATTTCCATCCACGTTGTTCCTTTTCCTTAGATTTATGATTGTTGTTCCTTTCGGTTAAAGTTACAATAGTTGTTCCTTTCGGTAAAAGTCACATTAGTTGTCCCTTCTGATTAGATTACAATTGTTGTTTCTTTCTGTAGATAGAGTAATTCATTATTTCCTTTCCAGTAATCAAAATTTGTAATTGATAGTTAATTTTGCAAGTCCCTACTTAGATTCAATGACTACTTTTTAGTTAAGTGAATTCAATAGATTAATTAGTTCTTTTCCATTTTTACAACATCTTAGTAATTAGATTTCTATTCCATTAGTTCTTAGAATATTCGGTGAAAGTTTGAGGAACTTGATTGCTGATGAACTCAAATTTGGTTTAGCTACATGATTTTAGGCTACCTGCATAGACTTTGCTGATATTCTTGAGATAAAAGACGAATCTCCAGGTTGATAAATTAATGTTAAACTAAGGTTGTTTTTAGGACATCTTTAGACACCAACAATCACCCTTTCTAAATGCCTTCTTCTTGATGTGTCTGTCATGATAGGCCTTTTCTCTTTCCTTCTGGACCTGCTGATGGAATCCTGCAATGAATTTGTCTTCTTCCAATTCAACCAACTGTGCAAGCCTCTCTTCAATAGCTCCAGGGTCATCCATATCTGTAAAATAAACAATTCTCAAAATTGGTACCAAATATTCCTTTGGAACAACATCTTCAAGACCATATACCAACTTGAAGGGGGTCTGCATTGTCGGCTTCTTGCAAGTGGTTATATAGGCCCATAATAATGTTGGTACTCTTAAATCCCAACCATCCCTATTCACACTGCAGATATTGACCTTCTTAATATTGATCAGCTGTCCAATAAATGGTATCTCAACTCCTAGTCCTTCCACATCTCTTTGGCCTTCTATTTCTACGATGTTCACCTTCCTAGGATCATCGTCTTCATCAGCATTGATGTTGTAGAAGCTTTGCAATTTCTGGAGAGGCGCAATACATTTGTCCTCTTCTTGATCTAAAGAGAGGCTAGGGGCCTCCTCAAATACTTTATGTCTAACAATCTCTAATGCTTGATATACTGAAGGAAATTGACTTTCAAATAAGAAGGTAGTTAAAAAATTCAGAGTCATATCTTTCCAATCTGTAGTGATGAGGCGCAGATCCGTTTGGAGGTACCAGTTAATAGGTTTCATGTCCAGCATTGATTCAGGTGGATATTGGTGGCCACCCACCTTTTCCAGCTGGCTCAAAACAACTTTCTAGCAATTTTAATAATTTACTACTTTTAGCAGTTTTTCGAGACCTGAAATTCTAGAGTTGTTTTGAGGCCCTAAACGATGTTTTTTGGTGTATGTTGCAGCTGCAAAATTTCATCATGAATGATGAAATTTTTTCCAACTGTTGTAGTCCTCGGATATATATTTCCAATGGGTTATCATACGCCTAAAACGAATATTGTATGCAAAAGTTATGACCCCGAGAAGTTGATGTATTGACTTACGCAAATGGGGCCCACATGACTTTTGGCGCTTCATCTCCTAGGGTTAGGTTTTTGGATGTTTAGGGTTTTTGAAACTCCTGTTTATTGTAAAAATGCCTTGAGATCCACATTATAATCATCTTCTTGTGAATGTGCATAGTGGTCACATCTCTTCTCAGAGATAAGCTGCCACCATTCCAGCAAGCTTGTTTTTCGCTACATTTTACAATTTCAACTTATTTCCTTATTGAATAGAAAACCAATTTTACTGTATCTCTTTTATTTTGTGTTAAAAATATGGTAATAATCTGTAGTCATTTTGTTCTGCTCATAAAATCCAGATCAGTGGTATGAGAGTGGTTTTCTCCTTGTCGTCTTAATGCATGTCCCCAACGAGGTTGGAGTACAAAGATTTGGGTCTCGAGCTTGTTTCTCTTAAGGAAAAAAGCTCTTGCACACCCAAGCGACCTCTGATGGAAGGAGAAAAGAAAAATGATGGGATAGGATATCCTTTCAAAATGTTGATTGAGGAATCCCTCACGCAACAGAGGAATGAGATGATGGATAATTTTGCGTAAATCCTTCGATGACTACCAACAAGCGACGCATCTTCTTTGAGCGAAGGCACTGACCCCTTCAAGGTACAAATAAACTTCGATATTCCTATATTTGAAGGTCAGATAGATGTAGATGCTATAGACAAGTGGTTGAATCTACTAGAAAGACATTTCTCTGTCTATAACTTTTCGAATAGAGAAAATATTACTTTTGCACTCCTCAAAGTTGTTCCCCATGTCAAAGATTGGTGGGAAAATTTATGTGAGCAAAAGGAAACAAAGGAACACTCATTATTTACAATCACGACCACCTTGGAATCCTTCAGGGATGCTATTAAGAAACAATACTACCCTGTCGGAAGTTATGATGACTTGTATACCAAATGGACCACACTACGGCATGAAAGAGACCAAGCAGTGCTAGATTTCACAAATATCTTCCATACCTTGCACACCAAGATGGGTAAGAAAGATTTGGAGAGACATCTGGTGCTCAAGTATCATTGTGCTCTGCATAGATACATCCAGACTGAAATGGAATTTATGGACATCTCATCCTTGGGTGCAGCCTACTGATATGTTATCAAAATCGAGCAGAAGCTCAAACTAAAGACACGATAATTTGGGCCAAAAAAACCCTCACAAAAAAAGCTAGGAAAAGGCGGCCCCAACCCAAAGAAAAAAGGACAAAGCAAAGATGGACAGTATCAGGACAACCAATCCAATCTGCAAGAAAAGAAGGACACTGAAAATACAAAGAAAGATACCATGAAGTGGTGCGACTTCCATAAGAGCCATTGGCATAACACTGTTGACTGTTGCTCAAGCAAACATTGGTGGCTGAAGTAAAAGCTTCTAAATCAGATGTGGTTTCTGACTCTTAGTCAGAACTAGAAAGGGGAAGATGGATCATTGACGCGGAACCTAGTGCCACCGTTTCTACCACCAAGCTCCAACATGGTGAACCAGACAAGCCAGAAGAAGGAGAGAGCCTCTTCCATTCATAGATGTGGGTAAAAGGCACCCCACTACACTTCATCGTTGATAGTGGTATCCAAAAGAACCTCATCTCAGCAGAGGTTGTCAAGCAGCTGGCCCTGTGAACAACGTTGCACCCACAACCCTACACCATTGGATGGCTCCACCGGGGAAGTGATCTCTACATCAACCAATAGTGTTGATTGTCGTATGGCATCAAGCCCTTCAAAGAAAAGGTATTTTGTGATGTTTCTCCTCTCGATGTTTGTGATGTTATTTTTGGTCAACCTTATTTAGGGAAACATCATTTTGTATATCAGTCTAGGCCTTGTAGTGTTATTATTACTTTGAACAGGAAATTGTACAAGATACCGGAGGCTGTCCCACCAAGTGCCATTTCCTTGATCTCTGATAAGCAATGCAGGAAGGTCATTTCTCAGATAGGGAAGTTTGTCTTCTTCATGATTCACTCTCAGAATGAGAGAAAAATCTTAGCCACATCCAGGGTCTCTACGGAAAATCTCTCCACACAGCAGAAGCAAGTAGATAAGGTCATGGAAGAATACTTAGATATCTTATCCTCACCTACCGGGGTACATCTACACTGCTAGGTCAAGCAACCTATCGATTTGACCCCTGACGAGCCTCTGCCCAATGGGCTAGTCTATCGTTGCTCTCTATTAAAGAATGAGGAGATCAAGTGACAGATCCAAGAATTGGTCCACAAGGGGCACATCCATCCTATCTCATCACCTTGTAGGAGCCTAATCATGTTGGTACAGAAGAAAGATGGAACCTGGGGACTTTGCATTGATTATCAAGCTCTGAATAAAATCACAGTCAGAAACCAATACCCGATTCCCCGAATCAACGGCCTCCTTGATCAACTCATGGGGACCAAATACTTAAGTAAGATTGATCTGAAGTCTAGCTACCACTAGGTCCCGATAGAACAGACAGATGTATGGAAGATCGCCTTCAAGTCAAAGGAAGGCCTTTTTGAATGGTTGGTCATGCCCTTTGGTCTGACAAATGCTCCAGCCACTTTCATGAGGATGATGGATGATATCCTACGTCCATTCACCAATACTTTTGTAGTGGTGTATCTTGATGGCATTCGCATTTACAACAAGACTTCGGTCGAACACTTGCAACATATTTAGTAGGTTCTGCACACCCTGCGACAACACAAGCTATATGACAACTTGGAAAAATGCTCCTTCGGCATGGATAGGGTCCATTACCTAGGCTACATCATTGATCAAAATGGCATACATGTGGATCCAACCAAGATCCAAGTCATCCATGACTGGCCAACCCCAACCACACTCACTGAGCTTCGGAGCTTCTTGGGCCTTACCAAATTTCTTCTTGAGCTTCTTGTTGTGTTGGGATTCTCCCATATTGCATGGGCCCTCAGCCAAATAACTAGGTGTGGTGGTAAGGAGAAATTTGCATGGGGTCGGCCCCAACAAAAAACATTCAATGATTTGAAGAATCACTTGTGCTTAGCCCCAGTACTTTCACTACCAGACCTGCAACAATCCTTTGAGATTGAGACTGATGCTTCAGCCTATGCTCTCGGTGCCATTCTCAAGCAAAACTTCTTTCACTACGATGTTGATCTGCTTGTTGTTTCATGTGATTTTGTGCCATGGTAAGGTTGTCCTTTAAGATTTGGAGAACTTTTTGTTGATTCTCGATGTGGTATTCCACTTCTTGAACCTTAGATTTTTCTTTTATAGAAGAAATGATCGAAGGAGGGTGGTATCCATAAAGTTCCATAAATGGTGTCATTTTTGTTGCAGTATGAAAGGAAGTGTTATACCACCATTCTGCCAAGGGTAACCATTTGAACCATTGTGT
>JZKD02S1777542.1:395270-405487 GCA_000966675.3 Picea glauca
TTTGAGACCTATTCCATTAGATTCATCTCTTCTCCCTTATCACATTCATCCATATCATTTTTCTACAAAAATTTTTGACCCCGCCTGCTCCCTTTTCAGTTCACCCATCCTCATGTCCCATACCTATAGCCAAGAACTAGAGTCTCGCTTCAACACCTTGCAATATGGTCTCCTCGAGACCCAACAAGAAGTGCAACAACTCAGTGCTACTATTGCCTCATGTGATGCCTCCATAAATGCATCTGTAAATGTAGTTGTGTAGTCTGTAATGGAAAAAGTCAAACACGAACTGACCACCCAGCTTGAATCTGTCTTTGCATCACTCTGCACCAAACTCAAGATCCCTACCGATGACTCTTTTCCTGATGCACATAAAAAGACTGAAGGTGAAACTTCTTCGCATTCCTTTCAACCCCATCACTTTCAAAGGGACATACGCCTTCTGCTAGTGGATGTAACCAAATTTGATGGCTCAGACCCCACTGGTTGGGTCACCAAAATGGAGCATCATTTCTCTCTCTACAACATTACAGATGACTTGGCCAAACTCCGTTATGGTGTTCTCCATCTAGATCAAGAACGCTGGCAATGGTGGCAATGGAGAAAAACTTCCCGTCAAGGGTATATTGCTTTGACCTAATTTGTTGTTGAGCTTTATGAACACTTTGACACTGACACCAACCATTTGGGTTGTTTGACAAAATTTAAGCAATCAGGCACAGTAGAAGACTTCATAGCTGCATTTGAGCGTCTGCCTTTTCGAACAGAGGGCATGACTGATGCTTTCTTTTGAGAGTGTTTTATCAGTGGCCTCAAGGAGGAGATTCGGTCCCATGTCCTCATGGCTCGACCTACAAATTGGGTGGAGGCTACCAAAAAAGCTAAAGAAGCACAAAAAATTGTTTCCTCTCAAAACCGTAATCCTTCCTTTATCCCTCGCCCTAAACCAGTAAACCCCACTACTCCCTCCACCCCATTAAAAATCCAAAAATTGACCAGGGATGAAATGGTTGAACGCCAACTCAAAGGCCTCTGTTATAATTGTGATGACAAATTTTTCCCAGGCCACAAATGTAAGGAACAAAATCTCTTTATCGCCATCTCTGAGGATATTCAGGAAGAAGATGTTGACACTCCCCCTGTGCCCGAGTCACCAGAAATCTCTGACATAAACCCTCCCTCCAACCCTCCCGAAGTGGAACCAATCATTTCCCTCAATGCCCTCACTGGCTTCTCTGCCCCCCAAACCCTCAAGTTAATCAGTTACATCAATCACTGAAAGGTCATCATTCTGGTTGATAGTGGCAACACCCACAATTTTATTCATCACCGCATTGCCCAAGAAACCCATTGCTACATCCATGTTGTCAAATTTCCAAATCATGATTGCCAATGGTGGTTCTATGAAATGTGGCGGGTGCTGTGAAAAAGTGTGTCTCCAAATCGGTGACTACCAACTCAAATCCCATATGTTTTCTATTGACATGGGCGGTTGCGACATTGTGTTGGGTGCAGACTGGCTAAGAAATTTGGGTCCCATTCTCATGGATTTTCGGAACTTAACCATGCAATTTGACCAAGGAGGCCACCAATATAAATTTCAAGGCATCACTGTTGGTTCACCTAAGGTCATTAGTTCTCATCGCATGGAAAAACTGCTCAAAAAAGGTCATTATGGTGTGATTGCCCAACTCCACACCATACAAGCCACAGAGACCCCACCAGTGCCCCAATACCTCCAAGCCCTCCTTTCTAAACATCAAACAGTATTTTCCACTCCCTAAGAACTCCCTCCTTCCCGTAGTGTCCATGATCATTCCATTCCCCTTGTCCCAGGAAGCCTTCCCCCCAATATACGTCCATATCGCCACCCCTTTGCACAAAAAAATGAAATTGAAAAAATGGTCTAGGAACTTCTTCTTGCCGGAGTCATCCATCCTAGTACGATCCCTTACTCCTCTCTGGTCATCATGGTACTAAAGAAAGATGGTTCTTGGAGAATGTGTCCAGACTTCAATTCTCTCAACAAACTAACCATCAAAGACAAATTTCCCATTCCTGTCATTGATGACCTCCTGGATGAATTGAGTGGTGCCCAATTCTTTACCAAACATGATCTTCGCTTGGACTATCACCAGATATGTATGAAAGAGATTGAAATTCCCAAGACAACCTTGTAAATAGGAATCACCACAACAACAACAACAATAATATCATATGTGTAGATAACATAAACAATAATTTGATACAAATATATATTGAGAACCAATTATCCCTATCATATGATAAGTAGTTGAAATCCTTATAACTCCTCTCAATAATATAAATTTTGGCGTCCAATGATTTTAAAAGAGAGGGAAATTGTTGTCACATATGATGCTAACAAATCCAA
Organism: Picea glauca; assembly: GCA_000966675.3. Classification (NCBI taxonomy): domain Eukaryota; kingdom Viridiplantae; phylum Streptophyta; class Pinopsida; order Pinales; family Pinaceae; genus Picea; species Picea glauca. Next base: position 397,663 of record JZKD02S1777542.1, read on the forward strand.
CAAACTTGATGTGGTAGTTGACCTTTCTTAGAAATAAGGTAGGAAGTGGTAGATCCCTGATGAGTTTGACAAGTCTTCATGTAAATTGTTTTATTTGCAACAAACATAAGATAAAAATACACAAAAATATATAGAGGATAAATAATTAGGATCTTTTCTTATAATGTGGAATTGTGATATGGTTTTAACAAGTCAACATTGACAACATCCTTAGTTCCCAATTGATCTAGAAGATCAACCTAAAAATCAATCTCAGAGAGTTGTTGGATGATGTAGTGTGGACCATGCATAATATGTTTGATCTTACTATATGCTTTCACCTAAAATTGACATTTTTCCAATTGTAACCACACTTTGTCACCAACTTGAAAATGGTGTGGTACATGATTGTTTGGGTACATTCTCAACTACATACTCAATGGCATACTCATTTTTCCATTTTCCACTTTCTCATAAGGACTGTTATTTATAGCATGTTTATTTATAGCCCCACCTAGACCTATGTTGACTACCATACCTATCCTGAATTCCTTACCTAGCTTGATTTCCTTACCTAGCCTAAATGTTCTTAATCATGTCTACTTTTGGCATTTTGTATTTTTAACAGGTGACCAAGACGTAGCAATATATTTTTGGTATTTTATATTTTTAGCAAGTATGTCATGCAATATCCACTTAGTAATGATTGGGAAGTGATTTGAAAAGTGACATGCCACCCAATGCACACTTTTTATAGATATTAATGCCCTCCTAAGGAAGTACACATTACCCATATTATTCTTGGAGTTAACCTATTTTACTTATTTACCTATTTTTAGTGCTTTCCATATTTATAAAATTGTCTCTCAATTAGGACTTTAGTTCCATTTTTCAACTCTAGTCTTCTTATAGGAGATTGTATTTGTTGTGTAATGCATTTTGACTTCATGTATAGTTATCACTTGATTTCACACCTTATTTTTTTAATTTCCTTATTATTTATCAACTTTTGAATTTAGTTAATTGTTGCTAGTGGGAGTGGTTGATTTTCTTCTTGAGCTTGCACATGGAAACCCTAAAATAGAGAGCATTAATCATTTTATGGAGAGTTATATATATTGTAATCATGATCAAGGATTAATACAATGTGATTCAATTTGGTTTCTTAGTCTCTTATGTGTGATGAATGATTCCATTTTTCTCTCTCCTCTCTTTCTTTTGCAATTAACTAGTGTAGTATTTCCTACTCACAATTAGATCTTGGAGTGTGGTTTAATTATTCATGGTATCATAGTTATTATTGTGATGGATAATTCATTTTTATTGCAAGTTTATATATCATACAGGAAAACCCATAGAGAACTATGGATAAGCCATATTCTCCAGTGATCTTTACACCCTTCAACTACTTTGAGTGGAAGCCCAAGATAGAGCTTCTACTTCCCAACAAGGGTTTGTATAGGGGTTCACCATGGGGATTGTGGTCGATACTAATTTAGCCATAGATGAATACAAATTATTCATTATAGTGGATGAATCCTATGTGATATGATTCTTAAGCATATCTCTATATCTCCTCTTCTATGTCGATACTTGCAATACTCCTAAATATGTTTGGACAAAGTTGAATAATTTGCTAGCAAAACAAGGAAACCTAAGAGGACATTAGCCGGAGAATGATATATGTGCATTGAATAAAAGTGATTTAGAGACTATAAATGACTAATTCTGTAAAATTAAAACATTTCTTTCACATGTTAGGGATTTTGGAATTGATAAGAATGATGAACAATTAATATTTTCAATTCTAACCAAACTAGGACGAGAGTATTTTGTCTACACTTTTTCTTTTCATACTACCAGGTTAGCTATGGGTTCCACATGAAAGATTCCATCCATAGATGATATCATGGAGTCACTTATCCATGAGAAAACAAATCTCACCCAGATAGTGGAACTCAACAGTTCAAATCCCCATGCGCTTACAACTTAAGGAAGGAAGAATAAGAGAAGAACAAGGGTAAGGGGCACCAAGAAAACAAGAAGGAAGGTAAAAAAAAGTCCATATATGAGAGTTCATGTTCTAAGGAATCAAAGAGAAATAAGGAGAAGAGCGAGTGTTCATACTATAACAAGGGATTCCACCCTAAGAGTTCTTGCATGAAAAAGGCCATAGATCTCATGGAACAATAATCTGAGAAGCATCAAATAAAGGATTGTATTATGGAAAATGTAAGGAAGAATCCATCAGATAATCCATCATCAGAAAGAGGTAATGGTCATGGATTACTTTATATTTCATATTCTCTTAATTCTTAGTTTCTTGATTTAGGGGCTACCCATAATATGGCCTCGTCGGATGAACGTTTATGATACTTGGAGACCTGTTCCGGACCATCAATCTTGATAGGATATGATTATCCTATTGTGGTGTGCAGTAGGGGTAGATTTGATCTAGACCATGCATGGTTTAAGGATTTTCTTCATGTTTCAAGGCTCTCAGATAATATCATATCCATCTATCAAATCACCCATTTAGGTTCATGGAAGAAGGTAGAATTCAATCTAGACTTAGTTATTATTTACTACTTGTCAGATGGTTCAAATTATTTTGTTGGTGAGGTTAATCACCATTATAGGTTGTAAAACTTGTCCCACTTTACTTGTAAATATTATTATATGTCCCTTATAACACATGCTAATGAAGAATTTAGGTTATTAGATACTACTTCAGATACATTATTCATTCAAAGGAGTGTTAAGTTTGAAGAGAGTCCTTCCAGGGGACTTCCGAAGTAGTCCACGCCTCCATCTCTACCACCTTAGTTGTATAACTTCATGAAACGTATTCAGATCATATTTTTTATCAGATCTTTGAATTTGATATTTCTTTAATTTCTTATCAATAGCAATCATTTTGAGGTCTATAGAATCTACCACTATGGGCACAAAAAACTCTTTAGGAAACATGTCATCTAGTGGGTGATCTCGTCGATCCATATAAAACCAGGGCTTAGTTTATGGAGCCTTTGTAAGATATTACTACCATATATCCTTTGCTTCCTATTTATTGTTATATAGTACTCATATTAGACCCTAAATATTATGAAGAGGCTGAAGGTAATGTTGAACCTACTAAAAATCTCAGAAGGGAAAGCACATTGCCGAAATGCGATTAGGATTTAAATCCCCATAGAAAAAATACAAAGGAATCGAGGAAAAATCATGTCCACTGATGCAGATTTTGGGACAAACCATGACCTTTATATCTGGGATTTATAGACGAGGACCTTCGTATCAACATCTATTTAAGTCCTAACCTTTAGATCCCAGTAAGGGAATATCAACGATGGGGAACCATTGCGATATGCAATGGTTGATTTAATGATCGTGTAAGTTTTGGTTCCACAATCCACACTGATCGCCAATCATCACCTACCAATAGATCTACAGTTGAAATTGGTTCCATTACCTTGGATCCCTAAATCCCCAAATTCATGGCTATCCCATGGTTCTATCTCCTGGACTTACAAAAATATATCAATTAGAAAGTGATAATACACACTCTGACGGAATTTGGAGTCCTGAAGCTCCAAATTCCTGAAGTGATCGAGAACCATCCACTCAAATGTAGATCAAATCATGGTTGTAGATTGTTTTGAAACCTCTGTACAAGCCAAGATCATCCATCTATGGAAGAACGGATATCGACCATCTGATCTACTTTGGAAGAATGCACTCTAGAAGGTTGAATGATTGAAAAGGCCCAAAGACATGAAGCCCAAAATAAATATGTACCATTGATCTGAGATATGATCACTTTCATTGGATCAAGGATTCATATCAATCTATGACCAGGAGGAGTACATGTGACACATCATGAGATCAACATCAACAAGACCATGTCAGCAAGGATATGTGGTGAAATCAAATGGTGGCAAGTGTCTAGGTCCATTTTCAACTTTAGGTTATGTAAGTCATGAATCTAGGTGACATGTGGCAGCCACTCGACCAGTGCTAAGTCAGCAGTGACGCCATCAATTTACATCACTTTGGGAGTTTTTACTTTGGGGGAAACCAACATCTACCACCAACAACTACCTGAAGCATCGAAGGCCAAATTCAATGCTAATCATTGATATAAGATCCTCCATATTCTCACATGTCCATTGGATCAAAACGTAGTGGAAAGATGATGTAAGAAATCTCATGTTGACCACTTCGACACTGACCAACTCCAGTGGAAATTCAAACAAAACTTACCTGGACCTCCAAAGCCCCAAAGTCCCAAAGTCTTGAAGTAAATAGTGGTCTTCCATATCAACCTTTTATTAATTCATAGCTGCATAATTAAGTAGTATAAGGATAAGTAAGGATTGGATATATACCATAGATTTGGTTCTGGGAATCATGTCAACCATCAGATCAACCCTTGTGAGAGGTAACCACTTTGGGAAGTTTAAACTCTGGAAGATTGGATGAGAGATAAATTTCTCGAAGGCCAAAGTACCATAGGACTAGGTTCCATTCCCCGATCATGGGTTATGAACACATAATCCATGAGGTGCTGGGTACATTACTTAATTTATAAGCCCATGGTTTTGCACATATGATCACATGTAAATGGTCTTAAGGAAGTGCCTCTGCAGAATTTCATTTCTAAAATATTTGTAGAAACATAGAATCGAGTTAAAAATGAAATCGATCCATATCTATGATCAATTTATGAAAATCACTCTCACTAAATTAAAAACCTTCACGATAATGTTTGAATAATAATAGAGATTATTATTAATTTAAAATGAAGAGGTGTGATGGTCCAAACAAAGGGACACAATGCTTCATAGCTCACAACAGTTGGAAGATTATATAAATGAGAAATAATGGTGAGAAGCAAGTGTATTTGTAGTCCAGATCAGAAGATGAAACAGAAGTAGAGTCCAAGAAGAAGAACTGATGATTCTTTTGAAGTGAGGGTGGAAGGGAGGAGCACAAAAAGATTAATATCCTTTACTAAGTAAGTGTAATTTAATGGATTTGGTGATTCTTGGGGTTGGTGCCCTAAATACAAGGGAGTTGGTTCTTCCTGGGGTTGGTTCCCTAAAGACAAGGGAGTTGATGCTTCCTAGGGTTGGTGACCTAAAAAACAAGGGAGTTGGTGCTTCCTAGGGTTGTGTTGAGGGGTCCTAAATCCTTTTAACTCAACAAAAGGAACCAAAATCACCACCGAGGCCTAATTAGACACTGCATCATTTGATAGTGGAATGGTTCTCCAGATATCGCGATATGGCCAATTAATCAATAGGATTTACGTAGTGATTTACAAGATATATTCTCGTGAAAAATCCTCATTCATCTTGAACGTTCTCTTTTTTGTATTTTCTCTTATAGGTGGTTCTGATACATGATATGTGTTGGTGTAAGCCAATTGAGTAACAAAGGGGGAAATATTAACTACTAAAGAATTCTAAGCTCGGGATAACCTTCGTGCTCAATCATGTAGACAATGATTCTTACACCTACGAAAATCCTAATACTAATACATCAAATTGATAGTGTTTAAATTATTGACTGAGATACAATTATCGAAAGAGAACATGCATGCAATAAAATGATGGCAAGAAAAATAGTTTCCTTGTCTATAATCACTAATCACACATTAACACAATGATTCATTTTTCCTCATTAGAGACAAGAATTATAAAAATATTGAATTAGATAACTTATCAACAAATTCAGAAAGCCTTACTCATTACAACATCCATTCATGAGACAAAGTCAAAAGTAATTCCTCCTTAGATCCAATCACACTCACTTTTGATGAAAAATAAAAAAAATTCTTCGGTCCTAAAAGGACTTCTCTATTAAGGTAGTTTAGAAATAGTTCTTTACAATTCCAAAAATGAGGGTCTTTGCCAAAACCATTGATCTCTTCTAACAGGTCGACCCTCTTATTTATAACAAATTGTTAACTAAAAATAACTATCAAAAGTGCAAGCGAAGTCAAACAAAACATCACAACATGGTGATTTCAACTCTCAGTCTTCCAAGAGTCATCAAATGGTTTCACTTGAGTGGATGAATCTTCTCATACTCTTACCATTTGACGAATAGTTCCTCGCATGTGTTGGCATACGAGAATCTGTGTTGGTCCATAGGGGTTGTAAGGATCTCCTTTATCTCTACTTCTTGTACCCGATACTTGAATACTTTAACACTTAACTGTTGTAACATTGTTCAAGCCTTGATCAGGTTCTCTATGAACTATTGTACTTGACTTGGTGCCATGTTTGCCACCATGTGTAAATAAGACTATCGGATGTTGGGGAACACCTAGTCATCGAGTTCCCTTACGTCTGGGTCGCTGTGTGGGATATACTCTGGGTATTCTTCTCTTATAATCCTATTGAAGAGATCCCCACATTTTGGGAGAGATACCTTGGATCTGGTTCTTACCGATGTATCACCAAAGGCTAGAGGCTAGATGAAAACTTTCTTTGTTGTCTTTTTGACGACAAGCTCTGCCCTAGGGGCGTACTCCAATTGCCTCACGGTCCTTGGATAGGAACCTTTTCCTGTCTCTGGTTCTTTCATCTTTCGTGCTCTTGGTGAGTGTCTAGTGGTTGGATCTCTTAGCAACATTGTTCTTGCAACTTGAGAATATTTTAGAGACTATGTAGAAAACCAGACCAACACATATAAATCATAACCAGTGAATTGACAGAGTTGGATACATACCTCTTAAGATTTTTAAACCTGGTTTTTGATAATCCTGAGGGTCAGTACAATCTTTGAGTTGATCATTTTTCTCCTTCGGACGCTCTAGAATTCTCTTACATGCAGAATGAATTCATTCACAAGGATTCAAGAGATTTAAATAGGGAATATCTTATCATGTCACATCAGTCATTCAATTCAGGTTATGAGTAAAATTTCAATAAATTTGCCACCGAATCTTTAGATGAGTTAGAAGTTAAATTCATCATGGGTTGACGATGGAGGTACAGTTGGTGATGTGGTCTATCGACGATTTCAAAAATGTTGTTTTAATTGGCGTGGGTGGTGATGTGGTCTATCGACAATTTTAAAAATGGTGTTTTAATTGGTGCACGAGGTAGAAACTAATGAGGGATCAGGTATTAATTAGTTCCTTAAATGTCCAAAATCTGATAGTATTTAATGCTGAAAATGTCCCGTCGTGTCTCTCTTTCAGTGGGTGGATCGGGGGTCGGGATTTTGCTACGAACCTTTTTGTTGATACCCTCCTGCAAAAGCTTCGAAATTGATCGATCTTACCATACAGTGCTAATGTGGAAAATATAACTTGGAGGTGTGACTAAGAACTAGGGAACCAAGAATGACTTTTGATAGAACTAGACCGTATGACCCTCTTACCTAGTAAAGACGTGTGGAATTCGAGACTAGTGGCTTCATTCGCTCGTGTCAGTCAGAGTCAAGACTTTCTTTAATTCATATGTTTTTAAAACCAAATCCTAGCTTTTCAATATTGTTATTCGATAAATCAGTAGGTGTGGACACTAACTGATCTCCCCGGATCCACCTAGATCTAGAACAAAACACACCAGAACATGACGCTTTCCTTAATTTTTAAATATTGAATTTACTAACTAAAGAGGGATAGGTGACATACCGTTTAAATGTCGTTTCCTCTCACCATCGCCATCCTAGATCCATTCCAACACTCATACAATGATGATCCTTCAAAATAACGCAACCAAACAAAGTGATAGTAATAGCATAAAATCAATATAAACCTATGTATGTGATCAAGGAATCATACAATAAAACACAACAAGATTTATATGAGAGAATCATATTACTGTAT
>JZKD02S1777542.1:405537-424767 GCA_000966675.3 Picea glauca
ACACTTAACTGTTGTAACATTGTTCAAGCCTTGATCAGGTTCTCTATGAACTGTTGTACTTGACCTGGTGCCATGTTCACCACGATGTGTAAATAAGACCATCGGATGTTGGGGAACACCTAGTCATCGAGTTCCCTTACGTCTGGGTCATTGTGTGGGATATACTCTAGGTATTCTTCTCTTATAATCCTATTGAAGAGATCCCCGCACTGTGGGAGAGATACCTTGGATCCGGTGCTTACCTATGTATAACCAAAGGCCGGAGGCTAGATGAAAAATTTCTTTGTTGACTTTTTGACGACAGGCTCCACCCTAGGGGCGTACTCCAATTGCCTCACAGTCCTTGGATAGGAACCTTTTCCTGTCTCTGGTTCTTTCATATTTCGTTCTCTCGGTGAGCGTCTGGTGGTTGGCTCTCTTAGCGGCATTGTTCCTGCAACTTGAGAATATTTTAGAGACTATGTAGAAAACCAGACCAACACATATAAATCATAACTAGTGAATTGACAGAGTTGGATACATACCTCTTAAGATTTTTAAACCTGGTTTTTGATAATCATGAGGTTCAATACCATCTTTGAGTTGATCATTTTTCTCCTTCGGATGCTCCAGAATTCTCTTACGTGCAGAATGAATTCATTCACAAGGATTCAAGGGATTTAAATAGGGAATATCTTATCGTGTCACATTAGTCATTCAATTCAGGTTATGAGTGAAATTTCAATAAATCTACCACCGAATATTTAGATGAGTTAGAAGTTAAATTCATCATGGGTTGACGATTGAGGCACAGTTGGTGATGTGGTCTATCGATGATTTCAAAAATGTTGTTTTAATTGTCGTGGGTGGTGATGTGGTCTATCGACAATTTAAAAAATGGTGTTTTAATTGGTGCACGAGGTAGAAACTAATGAGGGATCAGGTATTAATTAGTTCCTTAAATGTCCAAAATCTGATAGTATTTAACGCTGAAAATGTCTCGTCGTGTCTCTCTTTCAGTGGGTGGATCAGGGGTCGGGATTGTGCTACAAACCTTTTCGTTGATACCCTCCTGTAAAAGCTTCGACATTGATCGATCTTACCGTACAATGCTAATGTGGAAAATCTAACTTGGAGGTGTGACTAAGAACTAAGGAACCGAGAATGACTTGTGATAGAACTATATCGTACGACCCTCTTACCTAGTAAATACGTGTGGAATTCGAGACTAGTGGCTTCATTCGCTCGTGTCAGTCAGAGTCAAGACTTTCTTTAATTCATACATTTATAAAACCAAATCATATATTTTCAATATTTTTATTTGATAAATTAGTAGGTGCGGACACTAACTGATCTCCCCGGATCCACCTAGATCTAGAACAAAACACACAAGAACATGACGCTTTCCTTAAGTTTTAAATATTGAATTTACTAACTAAAGAGGGATAGGTGACATATCATTTAAATGCCACTTCCTCTCACCATCGCCATCCTAGATCCATTCCAACACTCATACAATGATGATCCTTCAAAATAATGCAACCAAACAAAGTGATAGTAATAGCATAAAATCAATATAAACCTATGTATGTGATCAAGGAATCATACAATAAAACACAACAAGATTTATATGAGAGAATCATATTACTGTATCATATTAAATGTGAAAGTGAGATTACAACCATGGCCTTGATGTTTTAAGGTCCCTTCCAAATGTCCTTCATTCCCCACTCACTTCCACTCCAATAATTCTGAGAGCATAGATCTGATAATATTCACAATCTATCTTGACAAAATGGCTCATCTAGCCAAGCTAACAATCTCTAAAGATCAATCCAATCCAAGCTAATCCCAAAAGCTAACTTTCTCCATGAGAGATACTTTCCTTTTATAAGCTGAAGAGGATAAGGTGAGGAGGTTAGGATGATCCCACCAAATCATGAAAGAGAGTAAGATCAAAACCATTCGGATTCCACCTTACCATGGAAGTTTCTCCTTCTAGAAGCATCAAGAAGATGCTTGTTTTTCTCATGTATGAGAATTCTCACACCCTACCTATAGAGAAACCTGCGAACCTCTCTCAAACCAGCTATGGTGCAGCCTATGAGAATTAGGCATTCTCGTACCCTACCTATATAGAAACCCGTGAACATCCTCTTTAATAGGGATTTTACAAAGGAAAATGCAACTTGTTTTCTCAAGAAAAATTCTTCTCCCTTCTTTCTTCCGGAACTCGGGACACTAACCCCTCTGAAGCAAACAAATAGGTTTACATCATTAATGTTCATAGGGATGACGAAAATAATGTGTACCAGAGATCCCCCCAAATTATGAAGTTAGAACATAGTGATAGCTGAAATACTTTGTCGAGTGTGTGTAAGGAACAAGGAACAGTCGGTCGAAAACCTACCAACAAACAAGGAAATATAGTACAATAATACATCATCACTGAGGTAGACATTCACATAATCATAATAAAAATGACTCAGAGAATACATTTTGACATGCAAAGATCCATGTCAAGTAAGACAAGGTCATGGCCACCAAACATACACCGTGGATCCATGCTATTATGAATCAAATCTGAACATAGCCACCAAAAATACACTGTGGATCTATGTGTTAAAGTTTCAAATTTGAACATAGCCACCAGACATACAATGTAGATATATGCAAAAATACACTGAATATACTCCAACGCAACCTGGATCTCTTAGAAAATATCCAGGGTCTTCATATCCACCACTCTATTGTATGAATCTAACCATGTGAATACATGTGATGAAGTCGAACATGGTAGAAACCACTTGATTACCGATCATTAGTGTATACCGTTAACAAGTGTGAGGGAAATCACCATTAATGTCAATGAATCCCAAGGTACTTTGGTACAATCCAACGAATGTGAATCAATGAGTTGAGGTCAAACACTCAACGAAATCTCTCGATCAGGGGTTGATAATGAAAACCCACTGTCGAAAGTGAGGAAACGTGCCATTGAGGCATGCAAGTTCCAAGGTATCGACTAGTTTCTAAGTTTAATTCCTAGATAATGAGTTGAAGTTGACAGGAAAAGACTCATCATAGGAGGGCCTTAATGTATCACCTATCAATGAAATGAAATAAGTAACAAGATTTGATGTAGATCAGAGTAACAAGTGATTCAAGACTGAATCAGGGATGACTGACGCAATAGAAGGCTTAAGGATTGCATAAATGGCCGACGCAATAGAAGGCTTAAGGATTGCATAAATGGCCGACGCAATAGAAGGATTTCTAGGTTGAACTTATGTTTTGAACATATTGACGACACAACAACTATCTTGGAAACACTGACTCAAAAACAGGGATCATAGACCAATTTGTAATCTTATAAGGAGTATGATCAAGAGACAAGAGGATTTTCCAACTTAGACACAAGGCGAGTGAAAGGTTGTCATGTTGAAAAGTGACTCTTCCATGGAATACAGGTTTAGACACATTTTTTTCCCAATCTTTCCCCCACCATTTCTGGCGAGTACCTCTTTATTTTTACGCAATCTTGAGGAGGATAACATATGCTTGTCAATTTAAGATCATCCTTTAGACGAGTCCCTAAAATTATGTTTAACGAACCCTAAGAAGGAGTGGTTTGGTCCCATATGGGCCTTTCGATGTTTGTTTAACGATTCCAAAGAAAGAAAACTTAGGGGTTTTTCATGTTTAGAGAGTATGAAAAACATTTAAAGAGAACTCTCTCAGTTCCTTTTTTATAAAGTAGTCTGATGAGACCGAAAAAGAGATAAACTGTCACTCAACAAATTTTTTCTTCAAATACTTTAATGAGCGTGAAGAGAACAAGTTCGCTCAGCAATATTTTCATGTTTAGAGAGTCTGAAAAGAGATTAAAGGGAACTCCAGTGGGTTCCTTTTTCGTATAACCTTTACGAGTCTGAAAAAGTGATAAAAGTATACTCGGTTGCATTCTCATGTATTTACGAGCACGAGAAAGAACAAAGACTAAGCTCGGTAACTTATTCTCATGTATTTATGAGCATGAGAAAGAAAAAATACTAAGCTCAGGATTGTTTTCATTTTTAGGCAAGATTTAAAACAAAACAAAACTATGCTTGGACTTGGTTTCATTTTTACACAAGCTTGAACCAGAGGAAACTATGCTTGGACCTAGTTTCATTTTTACACAAGCTTGAACTAGAGGAAACTATGCTTGAGGTAAGTGGTTTCATTTTTACACAAGCTTGGACCATAGAGAACTATGCTTGGACTTCCCAATACATAACACATGGATGGTTGGTACTTAGCCTCCAACTTAAGAAACTAGCGGCTCTACTTCATCATGAAGTCCTAGGCTGAAAGTATTGCTCCCCAAGCTTCATTTCATCCAACGATAAAGGCAGAGGAAATGAAGATTCAAATACTAGATGAAGGACTTGACTCAAAAAGAGAGGGGAAAATTATGTCATTTTTTAATGAGCTTGAAATAGAAACAAGAACTATGCTCGTAACCTCTGTTTCATTTTTTAACGAGGTTGCCACAGAGATGAAAAAACTATCCTCGTAAGTGGTTTCATTTTTTAGCGAGCTTGAAATTAGAAAACTATGCTCAAATACCTCTGTTTCATTTTTTAATGAGGTTGCCTCAAAGATGCAAAAACTATCCTTGGGTCTCTTCTTGATCATGGATTCCAAGAGGAAAATGCTCCAGAAGGACACCATGTTAAGGGACAAAACTCAGTCATGGATTCCAAGAGGTCTTCACTGGAAGGAAGAAACACACTATGGAAGGACACCATGTCGAAGGTCACGACAGGAGTAAAGAGATCAGGCTCTAACAACCCTATTGAAGAGATCACCATGTCAAATACTGGATCTAAGTCATCAGACGTTGAAGCCATGGGCAACAATTCCACATAATTGACCTGTGGTGGGGGTGATACCATCTACATATAAGAACCAGTCAGGGAGGCAATCCAGTCAGGGTCAATGAATGAAAGTTGATCAACAGTCACAACTCCTCCATCGTGAGGGAAATATATCACATGAAAAAGAGTTGACACAATAGATTTCATGGCATAGACATAATCTTGCCCAAGGAGTAAAGAGAAATCCAAGGGGTCTTGGACTACCATGACACCAATAAAGACAGTTTTCCCTCCCAAAGTTACAGGAAACTAAGGAAGGGTCCCTAAAGGTTGACTGGTTCTTTTGTTAAAAGATAACAAATTCTGTGTAACCGGGGCAAGCTGAGAAAAACCCAAAGCTTGCCAAGCAAAAGAGGACAAAATGCTAATGGATGCACCTTCATCTATCAATGTCTGAGGAACATCCTGACCACAAACTTGCACTATAATCTGGAAAGGAATGTGAGAGGGAAGACGAGGTCTAGTTAGCACATCCCAATTAAAAAGGATGACCTCATTACTTGGAGGGGGTTCCACAGGAGAAGGATGAATAGCCCTCATCATGGTGTATTCTATATCAATGAGAAAAACATCGGTAGTATCGATTTTACTCTCTAGCAGGAGAGTGTGATCAACCGATGGAGAGATCAGATTGACCACTTGGGTTTCATTCTCCAAGGGGAGAATGGGGTCGACAGGTGGAAATGGATCGACCGCTTGGGTTTCACTCTCTAATGGGAGAGTGGTGTTGACCGAGGATGGGATCGGATCAACCACTTTGTTAACACTCTCTAAAGGGAGAGTGGGATCGACCAAAGATGGGATCAGATTGACCACTTTATCAACTGGTTCAATTAAGGACGTGACTAGATTGACGACATGATCAATCAGATTGACCGACGACGGGTCCAGAGTGATCATTCCATCAACTATAGGGGGGTTGAAAGAAAAATTACGATAATAATATGGAAGTTGAGGTTGTGAAACAATCATGTCTTCCAGTAATTTCGAGGCTTTGTCCATACGAGGGAAAATGTGAGTTAGATGACTCCCTTTGCATAACAACATGGGAACTTGACTCTACTTTTTTTCTTCCCAATGGTATCGTGACTAGTCGATGGGAGGTCATCAACATGTTGTTTAGAGGCTAACGACATGGGTTGGTCAGGGTGTGTAGACCATACTTCTATAACCTTGGGTAGACCAGGGAAACCCTTAAGAATATGGATACCCTTACAAAGCCTGCAAGGGTACTTGGGCTTACGGGTTGTTTGGGTGATCTTGACATCATCAACACTCCCAACATGATTAATAGTAAATGGTTGTTTTCAAACATGTTTGACAGTGGTTGGAAGTTTGGATCCTTTCTTATTTTTATTCTTCTTATTCTTTTGTTTCTTATTCTTCTTATCCACCAAGTTACTAGCTTGAGATCTTTCACTCAGCGAAGAAGATTAAATGAAAGAAGACCTTGCAAGTGAAGAAGGAGAAGAATATCTAATTGGTGAAGACAGTGAAGGATCAACATGAGGTTGATGTTCTTGGGGGGAAGTGCTTACAAACAAAGAACTTATTGCATTCAGGATTCCCTGAGTGGAAAACAACCACACTGGCAATCCAATTGGGAGACCTAGAAGGCTCAAAGTAGCGATGTTAGGAGGTCCAATGTTTCCATAAGAAGGAAAAACAAAAGGTTCCCCTAGAGAAGGGGCTCCTTCATTGGTCATTTTGGGAACTGACGCCATTAAAACAAAAATCCAACCTAGAGTCTAATAGGGAAAACAAACAACACATGCTAGAAATCTAGTAAGCAAGCAAGCAAACAAAACCTTCTCACAATGAGCACACTAGTTGGTGATGAAATCCAACGTCACAGGAACAAAGTAAGAAGGGGTTGAGATAGAATGGGTGGAAATGTTATGTTGATGACCTGTTTAATGGAATTACACCCTGGTGCAAGATCCCACACATAATCGTGGGTATACCCTCCAAGGAGCCCAAGTGAGTTTGGCCAACGTCGATTCCATGTACTGTGAATACTTTCCCCTCCACAGTCACCTCGTGTATAGAAACTAGAGAGATAGGCCACTAAAGTTACCAATTACTACAGTGATTCCTGGGGAAATAGTCAACAATTCGATCCACACACAAAGGCAGGGTATCTAGCCTGAAATCAACTTGAAAGGATTCCACTCATAAGTGTGGGTATACCTTCAAGCGACCCCCATAATACACACAATCTCTACACCAAGACCAACAAAGCAGGGTGAGTAACTATGCCAGTCTTAATGCGACCTTATGATTGACCCTTGTGTGAGAAGGGCTTCCCGGGAAAAAATGTAGTAAGTGGATTTAAATGTCCCTATCAAAATATTCTATGTTTGTTTGTAGCTTTGGAAAGTTATCTTTCACACCAATTCCAAAGCCCTAGAAATAATCTAATGTAGGTTTGCTACCGGAAAATATAAAAATGTCTAATCAATTTTTATAAGTGCTTTATTTTTAAGGTTGTTGTTACTCAAAAGGAATATGACGTGGACAATATGGTGTTTTGACCGACTCGAAAGTTATGCAAAGAGATGAAGATGCAATCTTTTCGTTTCGATGAGAGCTATGCTACGAGAAGGAGAAAACATTTATCATTCCCATATGCACAATGTCCCAAAATTTTAAAACTCATCAATATCGATATCTTCAAGAAATGATTCAAAGTGACTGTATACCAATACACGATTCATGCCCCCCCCCCATTTTTAGAATTTAAGACTAAAAAATGCCAAGAATCATGCAATTTCGCTACTTCAAATGCAAGGATGTCCCTAATCTAATATAAAGCAAGAATTTTTATTTATTTTTGTTTCAAAAAATTCACTAATTGAAATAATGAACTTTCTTAAAACAAAGAAACCCAAACTAAAGTATTTCTTTTAAAGTGAACTATTCAAAAGAAATATGATCTTTCCCTAAACAATTCTAAGGAAAACACACGCTTTGTAATTGAAAGAAACTCAAAGCAAGAGACTAATCCTTCAAAACCAAACAAAGAAAAGATGGATAAAATCAACTCAAATAATGTCAAGCAGACTGTAAACAGATCAATATAGGCTCCAAAAGTTCAATCCAGTTGATCAAAGAAAAACTGGGCATCAAAAGAGAACAAGACCTAATCCAAAAACATTTACTAACAAGTTCGCAAGCCAGTAATATATTACAGTGCGAAAATCAACATTTTTCACAGGCTAGCAATGGGTAGGGTGCGAACATGTCGCACTAGTTTAAACAGTGAGGTGCGAAAATCACAGGTTTTCGCAGGTTGTATATAGGTGAAGTGTGGGAATGTTTGTAATCAAAAGGAATTTGGAAAAAGGACAATGATCTAAGTGAACTTTCAGATCCAAAAAGTCTGGATGGATCTCCCACAGACTCAGAGACTAGAAATCAAGCAATCAAAGAAAGGGAAACTAGACTAACTAGGAAATAATACATTCCCCAGTGGAGTCGCCAATTTTGTTATTGGATAAATCAGTAGATGCAGACACTAACTGATCTCCCTAGATCCACCTAGATCTAGAACAAAACACACCAGAACATGATGTTTTCCTTAAGTTTTAAATATTGAATTTACTAACTAAAGAGGGATAGGTGACATACCATTTAAATGTCGCTTCCTCTCACCATCACCATCCTAGCTCCGTTCCAACACTCATACAATGATGTTCCTGCAAAATAACGCAACCAACCAAAGTGGTAGTAATATCATAAAATCAATATAAACCTTTGTATGTGATCAAGGAATCATACAATAAAACACAACAAGCTTTATAGGAAATAATCATATTACTATATCATATTAAATGTGAAAGAGAGATTACAACCATGGCCTTGATGTCGTAATTTCCCTTCCAACTGTCCTTCATTCCCCACACACTTCCACTCCAAGAATTTTGAGAGCATAGATCTAATAATATTCACAATCTATCTTGACAAAATGGCTCATCTAGCCAAGCTAAAAATCTCCAAAGCTCAATCCAATCCAAGCTAATCCCAAAAGCTAAATTTCTCCATGAGAGCTCCTCTCCTTTCATAAGTTGAAGAGGATAAGGTGAGGAGGTTAGGATGATCCCACCAAATCATGAAAGTGAGTAAGATCCAAACCATTCGGATACCACCTCACCATGGAAGTTTCTCCTTCTAGAAGCATCAAGAAGATGCTCATTTTTCCCACATATGAGCATTCTCGGACCCTACCTATAGAGAAACCTGTGAACCTCTCGCAACCCAGCTATGGTGCAGCTTGCGAGAATCATGCATTCTCGCACCCTGCCTATATAGAGACCTGTGAACATCCTCTTTAATAGGGTTTTTACAAAGGAAAATGCAACTTCTTTTCTCAGGAAAAGTTATTCTCCCTTATTTCTTCAGGAACTCAAGCCACTGAACCCTCTGAAGGAAACATATAGGTTTACATCATTAATGGCCATAGGGATGACAAAAATAATGTGTAACAAATACTGAAAAGTGTCAAGGTTCAGTGATCAAAGATAAACCTACCCAAGTGCTCTCAGACCGACTTCCTCGAAAAGGTCCTGATGCCGAAAAATGGATCAAGGATCAACAATCAGTGATAACGTTGTTGTGTTTGAAATGTCTGTTGTGATCCTTATGGATTTTCCCTGATATTGATAGAGTGTGGAGGGCATCGGCTATCAGTGATTTATTTTCATCTTTTGTTAACGTTTGTCCTCCTTGTATTTTACCAATATCGAAGGGGATTGACTATCTCTCGAACCTTTATGCAAAAAACTTATAAAAACTAAAACTGCCTTCTGTTGATGTCGATGAATATAAACACTAGGGGACTGTTGTTTTCTGAGTGGTTCCTTTACTTTCTTGAAATCTTTCTAATGTCGAACCTGAGCGCATTAGGTGCAGTGTTTGGTTGTTGATTCTTAGTCCAGGTGTTAAGGTATTTTAGTCATGGGGTTTCATAAGTTCAAACATAGCTTAATAAGTGATGAGAGTCATGAAAATAAACAAAGAAAAAACATTTCCCAAAATGAAATTGAGTCAGACAGTGCAGAAATCAAGTGGTACCCAAAAAGTGACAAAAATTTGATAAAGATTTTTTTTTAGGGTGTGTTGAGTGCTCAACAAGTGGAAACTTACTAGGAAAAATCAAAATCTTTGTTCCCACCTCGGGCTCAGCTGATGCCAAAGTTGGTTAAGAACTTAACTGGTTTTTATTGGAGCCTCTCCTATCCTTGCATTTGAAATTCCCTGGTTGGTGAAATCCGGGCTTGCATGTGGGATTTCAACCTTTATTCCACATTTGTTTCCTATAACCATGACCCATGCCCTCTTTTGACAAGATTTTATTAAATCATTCACTGGAACCAGGACTTTTAGTTATCATCATTTACTTGCTATGGTGTTGTTGCACTCCCAACGAGCGTCCATAGCCCCAATGAAGTCACCTCGATGTCACATACCTTGATCCACTACTAGAGATCGTCCATAGCCCCATCGAAGTTATCTACATACCCTCTCCTTCTTTGCACTCATTTTATACAATTGATTTTATTTCGGCAAAATTCCCTGAGCGAGTGGGAGAGGAGGACATCTTTTATTTTCAAAATGATATGGTTAAGGTGAAATTTTTTCTAGCTCTATATTGAGGTACATGTACTCGTTTCTATATTACCATATTTCCTTTCAGGTTTTACCACACCACCAGGTGAACACTTCATCACTTTTCCAAGGTTTTTTATTTGCGTAGGTCAAATACGTAACTCCTTCAAAACAACCGCAATTCTCCCAACACTTCTTGTGTTGTATGTAAGAATGAGTCAAGAACAAATTCCATCATATCGCATGAAATAAGGTCAACCAATTCCTTGCTAAACTCAAACTTCAAAAGTGTAGAAAGTACTATAACAAGAAAAACAAAAAATGAGTAACTTCGCAATCATCTTACCTAAAAACAAAGTATCATGAAAACACACTTTTTTTTTCTTTTAACAGAATTATTGTTTTAGGGCTTGGCCATTCAACGGGAGGACATTAGGTTT
Organism: Picea glauca; assembly: GCA_000966675.3. NCBI lineage: Eukaryota > Viridiplantae > Streptophyta > Pinopsida > Pinales > Pinaceae > Picea > Picea glauca. The sequence continues at coordinate 416,486 of JZKD02S1777542.1, forward strand.
CCCCCTCAGATTTTACAACCGATATGTTCCTACCCCAATTTTATTGGCTACCTGAAAAGGTTCGAGCCATAGATTTTGAAACTTCAAATGTTTTCCCTTCGGCTCATTTGATCTGTCCCATTTCAAGACTAAGTCCCCTATTTCAAAATTATTCTCTTTCACCCTATGCTTATCAAACCACCTTTTAAATATATGATGATGAGCTATGAAATTTTATTTTTCTTTCTCCCTTTCTTCTTCCAGCATGAGGAGGGTGTAAATTCTTTGTTGTATACCTGATGAGGGTTGTCCTCTAGAATCCTAAGCAAGCTGAAGGGATGGAAGATATAGTCCATTCGGGAAAATGTATTCCTGTCTGTATACCATAAAGTATGGGGAATTCCATATAGCTTCCTTGGGTGTTACATTTTCAACCCATAAGGCATAAAAAAGTGAAATGTGCCAATTCCTCTAGTTATTTACAAGTGTTTCCTTTAATATCCTCACTAGGATCTTATTGGTTGATTCTGCAACTCTGTTCCTCTGTGGATAGTAATTTGCAGAGTATCTAATTATGATTTGTTTTTCTAGAGAAAAATTTGTTAATAGGGTGGAAGAAAAGTAAGAGGCATTATTGAAAACAAGGACAGAAGGCATACCAAACCTTCTAATCAATTGTTGTTATATGAATTGGATCACCGCCTTTTCGTTTACATGAGTCAAAGGGATAACCTATCACCATTTCGTCAAATAGTTTGTGGCAGTCAGTATCTATCTATGTTTTTTTGAATAAATCAGTTTAATTTCTCTTATGATATCTAACCCCCATTCCTTGAATGGCCTGGAGATGACCACAGGTTGGAGTGGGACAATTTCTCTATTTTCCCTCCATGCACTCATTTGACAAGTTTTACAGTTCCTAGCATATGTGTGAGCATCCCTTAATAGAGTAGGTCAATAAAAGTTGGCTCTCAGTATTTTTTGAGCAGTGGTATTCTGTGCGAAGTGTCCACATGTAGGTCCATCATGGATCTCCTTCAAAACCTTTTCTGCACATTCACGTTCGAGACATATTAAAATTATCCCATCATAATTAACGCATAATAGCACCGAATTTATGAGGCGATATTGTGTTGATTTTAACCTGAGATCTCTCCTTTCCCTAGGGTTTAGGTTTTCTAGGCAAGACCCATGATGTAGGAGATAATTTAGTTTCTCATACCAAGACTCCTACCTTGGGGAGACATATGAAGCTTCACTACACCATAATGCCAATTCATTCTCCCATTTAGGGTCTTCATTTACTTGGTCTTGGGCTTCAACTGCCAGTTTACATAATCCTTGTCCCTTGACCATTTTAGCAGGTTTTATATCTAGATCAAATTATTGGACCATTGTTGTCCAGTTTCCTCTTCTTTCCCCCATCTCTTGTTGAGTGAATAGGGATCGAATGGAAGGGAGAGGCACGATAACTTTGGTGTGGTTATTTAGGATGTATGATATGAAGTGTTTCACTTGTATATTGCATAAGCCTGTTTGTCTATAGCAGGGTAATTTAGTTCGACCCCTTGGAGATTAGTGCTCCTAAATGAGACCGGGCCTCATTTTTTTCATCATCCTTCTGAGTCAATACTACAGCTAACGATTTCTCGAAGTCAAAAGTGTAGTGGAAGAAATCTTTGCTAAAATCAAGAGTTCGCAACACTGGAGCTTGAGGTATTGCAGTCTTAATATTTTTCAAAGAAATTTTTCGTTCATCATCCCACTTAAATTCAACATATTTGCAGATCATGTTTTGTAGGGGTTTGATAGTTTCAATGAAATCGATGGTGAACTTTCTCACAAAATTGATTTTCCCAAAGAATGATTGCATAGCCTTTTTGTTGTGGGGTAATGGAAGCAGAGCTATGGCCCTAATCTGTTCTAGGTCTATGTGAATTATCGCTTGGGATATAATATGACCTAGTAGTTTCCCTTCCTCGACACCAAAGATGGTTTTCTTAGGGTTTAAGGATATACTGTATTTCCTACACCTTTCAAAAATCTGGGTTAAGTGTTGGATGTGATCTTCTTTTTTCTTTGAATACACAATCACGTCTTCCAAATAGACTACTACACATTTGTTTATTAGTACCTGGAATGCTACATCCATGGCCCTTTCGAAGCTTTAATTTTCATTGATTAACCCAAAGGTCGTGCATTTCTAAACAAAGCTTCCTCACTTGCTTCGGAAGGTAGTTTTCAAACGGTCTTCCCTCGAAACTAGAACTTGGTTATAACCTAAAAAATAGTCCATCAGGGAGAAAATATCAGAACTAGAAACAATCTAGAAGAGTTTCCCCATCGGTGGGACTGGGTAGTTTTCCTTTTCTGATGCTCTGTTGAGGTTTTTGAAACCCACACGCAAACGGATTTCCCCATACTTTTTCTTGACAGAAACTAAATTTTCTACCGAAGCAAAGTGTCTAAACTGAAAGATGATTTTAGTATCTAGTAATTTTTTTAACTCCATACACATGAGGTGTTCCAGAGATGGGTGGTACTTCTAGAGCTTATTTTGGAAGGGTTTTACTCTGGGTTTTAATGGGATTGTGTGTTGAATGATACGAGTATAATAAGTTTTCAGATCTTGGTAGGACCATGAAAAAACATCTTGATATTCTCTTAAAAGATTTATATAGGAATTCCTTTCTTCTCTAGATACTATCTTACTGAGATTTATGTTCTTAGGGTTCTCCAGGGTTCATAGATTTATAGTCTCATACATGGGACAAGAACTCCCCGTCTTTGTGTTTGTTGACCCTTTGAATATTTCCCTTAAGTCAAAAAGGTTTTCTAAATTGGCTATCCCTTTCAATATCATGTGAAACCTCGGCTTTTCAATCGGTTGACTTGCTTTAGCTGCTTGTGCATGGGGATCCGTTACTACTATTTTTTCATGATATATTTCATCGTCAATATCCAGATCCTTAAAGTTTTCCTGATTGTTTAAGAATTTTATGATCTATTCATCTCCTTCAAAGACCTTCTAATTAGGAATATTGTTGGGCACCGACGATTTGTAGAATATCTCCACAGTGAACCGGGATGCTTCATAGGCTTCTAAATGGGATAGCCTTGAGGTAGTAGTGGCCATATAATCAACAAGAGTGTTCTTTTTTCTTGGGATCGTTGTAATGTTGAAGTCCTCAAAATGTTTTGTTAGTTTGTGCACTTCCTGTTGGTAATTCCTCAAGTGGGGAGATTTGCAATGTATAGTGTTCCTTACTTTTCTAACGATGATTTTAGAATCTCTGAAAACCTTTAGTTACTTAACGTTTAATTCTACGGTTTTCTTTAGCCCTTGTACTAGAGCTTCATACTCATCGATGTTGTTTGTGCACTCAAATTCTAGTCTACAGGACATGAAATTTCATTTACCTTTCGGATCAATGAGGATACACCCCACTCATGATCCTTCTTATGACTTAGACCCATCAAAGTACAAGGTCCAGAATTGTGAAAGAAAACCATCAGTTTCTTTTTTCCTACCACTTTCCTCGTTTCCTCCTATCTACTTCATGGTTTCGAACAAAGGTTCTTGACATAAGAGGATTTCTTCTATCGTTATTGGATTTTTTTTTTTGAAAAGTCATTTCAGAGTTTTGAGTGAGAGGGACATCATATGAGAGGGAGTATAAATTCCCAAAATTAGAGTCGCATGAATAATTTCCTAATACGGGGAAATATTTCGAAGAGGGTTCATTGAGGGTTTCTAGGTCGGTGACAATATGTTTTAGATATATTTCCCTATCGATCCTGATCATATTCATGTGTCCCTTTAATGGAAACCAAAAGTGATCCCAATCTATACTAAATTATATGTTTAACTTCTGGGACCAATCTCGACTAAGTAGAAATCCATAAGCTTATGGGATATCTACTACAACGATGCCAATTACTTGAACAAATTTCGGGTGAGTCGCCATCATGATCATGACATCTTTGAGCTCTACCATAACCTTGACCTGGGTTTTGTCTAGTTGTATCACATGTTTATCACTTTTGAGAGGGATTTCATTTAATTTATTGCATATAGATAATGGAATAACATTAGATGATTTCCCTGAGTCAACCAAACAATTATGGAGGTTTATGTTGAAGACTTAAAATGTCCAGAGGAACAGTGGGATAAAAGGATTTCCTTTTTTATCTTCAGAGCAAGCGTTCATAGCTGGTTTATTTCTTAGATCTGAGAGGGTTGTTTTTCCTCCTTGGTCAATGCTTGTTGTAGGATTTTATACTAACTTTAATGATTGTAACAGAAAGTCCTTTTGCTGAGGGATTCTACACATGTCCATGACAGATATATTTTCCTTCAATGTTTTCAATTATTCTCCTATGTTGTAGTCTAGCTTGGGCAATTCTCAGGTATGGATGTTTATAGGATTTCTTTGGGAGACAAAAGATTCTTTTGCATGATCAGTTGTTTGTTTTCCTCTCAAAGTGTGGTCCATAGTAAGGTTGTTTGAGACTGGGTGACCCCTATTTCACACTTTCACAGCCAAGACCTTTGTGGGTGGTTCTTGAACCTCAAATAGATCGTTGGAAGGCATTGGTAGGTCAGGGAACCATATCATCATGGTTTCTTCTTCTGGTGGATCAACTTCTTCCTGATAAAAATTATTCATAGTTGAGTTGCAGCAAGGGAAACCTCATCTAAAAGTCGATTGGCCATCAAATTCATGGCATGAACCCATTGTGAGAAATTTGTTTCATAATTTTTCTCTTGGTGATAGGTACATAAAGAGTCATATGCTACATTTCCTAGATCGATGTTTAAGTTGGCTAGGGGAGGTTCAATTGCTTTGAACGATGGATTTATTTTAAAAAATGGTTTATAGGGCCTTTGACCTTGGTTTGCTTGCCCTACACTTCTTTTCATGTCTATGATTTTATTTGAAAACTTATTTACCATGCATTGTAGGTATTCTATGTATCCACTTCCTTTCTCAGAACCTTGTTCTATTTATTTCCCTAGGGGTCTGGTCAACAAGAGTCCTCTCTTGGGTGGAGGTTGAACTTCCTTATTGACCAATGAGACCTGGCCTTCTTTACATCCCTTCATTTGGAATTATTTTGTTTTAGATTCCTCTAAATTCTCAGCTAAGGTTGTTTTGGCAGCCCTCTTCACAAACATGGAAATGGAAGTTGGGAGAGCATTAGCGTATACTTTGATTTGTAACTCCTAAGTGGGTTTAGCTTCGGGTTGAAATTTGTTTAGGATAGTGGTGAATACTTGATTGAATTATTTAACCTTCTCCTTGGAACTCATGGTGGCCGAGAACAACTCATCCATCAAAGCTTCTGTAGTGGTTTCTTTTGCAAATATATCTAGAAAATCCTTTTGGAACTTTGTCCATCTAGTTATGGACCCTACAAGCAAGTTAAACTACCACGTGGGGGGCGAATTATCAAAATTATAGGGGAAACTTCTGCATACTAAGTCTTCATGCTGGAAATTCATTAGTCTAATATCTAGTATGAATTTTTTGATATGGTATTTAGGAGATCCTGAGGTTTCAGGGTCAAATTTAGGAAGTAACTTTTATGGATGTTGGGGAAGGTTATGTACTGGTCCGAGGATCGCCAGAGAATATCTAGCCAACCATGGTTGATTATTTTGTGGTTGGTTTCCCATTTCCTCCTTATGCTCATTGTTATCTTCCATGTCCTTCAAATCCAAAACTGAGCGTTCTAAGCTAAACCCTTCCTCGACGAAATAATCATTGGGCTCGGAGCAGTTACCGACTGGTGTTTCAGGGATTAGATTAAGGGGGTGTTTTATTTCAGTGAGGGATAAATCTATCAAGTATTCTACTGTGTGAAAAAAATCTTGGTCAGGGGTGTTGACCACTGGTCTTCTTACTTGTTTTCTACGAGGAAGTAACGAAGCTAAGGGTAGTGCTTCGATTTTTTGGGTGTAACCTTTTATGATTGTTCTGAAATGGTTCAACTGCTCGTGGGGAAGAACATAAGGTATTTCAGGGAATAAATTTTCTTCCTCTTACTAGGGTGAGTCACTCATTTCATGATTACTCTATGTGTGTGGGCTCTCTTGAGAATGAATATCCATGCATGTGGGTTGTTTTGAATATACAGGCTGTGTGAAATATTATATCAAAATTTTTTCCAACCATTCATTCTTCAGGACCTCGTTCTAACACCAATTTTGTTGAGGGTTCCTAAATCATTTTAACTCAACATCAGGAACCAAACCCTCCACTAAGTCCCAATTAGACTCTTTGGAATTTGATAGTGGAATGGTTATCCAGATCTTGCGATCCGACCAATTAATCGAAGGGATTTACGTAGTGATTTATAGGATATATTCTCGCAAAAAATCTTCCTTCAGCTTTGTTATCACTGAAATTTCATCCGCACATGGCGACAAGAACTCCACATCATCAAAACAGGAAACAGGTTATTCATGGCACAAGATTAATACCACAACATGGAAAAAGGGTCAAAAAACTATACAAAATGACCAAAAAATTGAAGGGCGCTTTGCAGAACCGGGGTGCACGTGCATATGCGCGTAACAACAACGTACAATGCACGCATGCACGCATGATGTGCAGCTGTTAGGTGAAAAACCCGTGCACCTGCTAAACAGTGCATTTATTGAAATTGGTCAGCCTCCCAACCACTAATGGATCAGCTCCCAAGTCGATTTGACACCAAATCCGAGCTCAATCCGCATGGTGGGATGGTCAAAGAACTAATTGAGCCCTAAAGAGCCCCTTTTCACACTCCAAAGAGGTTACATTATAACCCAATGCTAGGCTATAAAAGGCCATGAATAACCATCACTTTCTTAAGGAATTCTATGCATTGTTATGCTTCCAAGATTGTTAAGGACTCATTCTTTGACAAGAACACATAGGCATCATTTCACAAGAGCTATCCACCTCTCTCTTGAGTGGATAAGCTTGGATTTCTTTCACCCACATTTTATTCTTTTCATTGTAAGGAGAGCAAGCTTGTGAGGGCCTCAAGAGCCTTCCATTGGAGAAATAAGGGACCCAAGTCCCCTTTCTTCATTGTGCCTTTGGATTTCATCAATAGATCAGCTTATACATTGGTGATATTGGTCCATTTGTACTTATTTTTCATTTGTTTTATATGCTCATAGTTTTAATTAGTTTTAGTTTCATTCTTGTTTATTGTTTTTTTTTGTTTTCCCTAACCCTTTCCTTATACATTGTTGTCATGCCTAGCAGAGCCCAAATGGGCATGTAAGCACCTTTTATTTGCTCACCTAGTGACGAATTGGGTGCAAACAGGCTTGAATGTTCTCTTTTTTGTATTTTCTCTTATATGTGGGTTTGATACAAGATATATGTTGGTGTAAACTAGCTGATTAACAAAGGGTGTTGTCCCTCGACCAATATTTGATGAAATCTTGGTCAGGCTTGACCACTTTTTGGACTTCAACACAATGACCGAGGAAGGAACACCCATGCAGAGCTGAGATCATGGATCTCACATGTTTTGTGGGATTTTTGGACCTAGCAAGAGGTTCCTTAGGTTTTTTGTAATGAGTTATGGGATGTTGGCCCATGGGTTTACCCATGATTAGGTGTTATTGTTAAAGTATAAATAAGTAAGATTGTAAGGTAGAAAGGGATAAGGGATGTAAGAGAATTAGAAATTGAAGTCTAAGTGGCTAAGTGCAAGTAGTTCTAATTTTCTTTGTGCAAAAAAATGCATATTTAAGGCTCTGTGCTTGATAGAGGAGTTGGCTATGTTCTTTGACCTGATTTTGGGAAGGAGGATCTAGTGCTCAGTGTGCAAATCTACTATCCTATGTGAAGATTGGCTCTGTGGCTTAATGCACAAGTGTTACACATTATTTTATTCATCCCTATGATCGTTAATGATGTAAACCTATATGTTGCCTTCAGAGGGGTCAGTGACCTGAGTTCCTAAAGAGAGAAGGGAGAAGAACTTTTCCTGAGAAAATAAGTTGCATTTTCCTATGTAAAAACTTTATAAAAAAGGAAGTTCGCAGGTTGCTATATAGGTAGGGTGTGAGAATGCCCCATTCTCATAGGTTGCACTATAGCCAGGGTGTGAGGTGTTTGCAGGTTGCTCTATAGCTAGGGTGGGAGAATTCCTTCACGTGGGAAAAATGAGCATTTTCTCTAATCTTCTAGAAGGAGAAACTTCTATGGTGAGGTGGCATCCAAATGGTTTGGATCTTACTCGCTTTCATGATTTAGTGGGATCATCCTAACCTCCTCACCTTATCCTCTTCAACT
>JZKD02S1777542.1:455792-468810 GCA_000966675.3 Picea glauca
CCATTTTCAAGTTTTCGGCCGAAATATTCTTTCGGCCGAAACCTAGTTTTTAACGGAATCCGTTAAAAAATAAACGTTTCGGCCGAAATATTCTTACCGCGGGAAAATAATTCATCCAAAAAACATTGTACACGAATTTTGACGGCACCGTTAAATTTGACGTGAAAATTTTCGGCCGAAAAATTGCCGCTAGAAATTTTGGAGACCCGATTGTCACGAAAGTGTTACCCAGCTTCATGATTTTACCCCTAAGGAAACTAGAAGTGTAGTTACAAGAGGTGCAGCAGCAGGCACTATCATTATAGGCACAGATGAAGCTACTTACTATAGTAGAAAGAATGAAGATGTCTGAGGAACAATGTGCAGTACAACAATAGACTACTGCCATTGAGGGTAGGGTAATGGAATTCGCGTGGAAGTTGCAACCTGTGTAGGATGAAAATTGCAAGGTTTTTGAAGAAATTGAAGGAAAAGGCTCACAATTGGACCAAATGGTTGCAATAGTGGAATAGCTTCTAGAAGGGCCTATTATAGAGAAGACGATCTAGGAGCTTGCCAAGAAGGAGGCTCAGGCGAAGCAGCAAGTTGAGGTAGGTCGAGCTAAGATCGATGCCTTCCAAACAGTGTTGCCTAGACCTAAGTGACTCAGGATGAGTCACAACTGAGTGTTGGGGGCCTATTGGCCCTTGATCAAGATTTGAGAAAATCTTAGTCAGCTTTGACCACTTTTTGAACTTTGATGCAATGATCGAGGAAGGAGCGCCTAGGTGGAGTTGAGATCACAGATATCATGTGTTGTGTGGGATTTGTGGACCCAGTAATGGGTTCCTTAGGGTTGTTGTAATGTGTTATGGGATGTTGACCCATGGGTTTACCCATGATTAGGCCTTAGTATAAAAGTATGAATAAGTAAGATTGTAAGGTAGAAAGGGAGAAGAAATGTAAGAGACTTAGAAAGAGAAGTCTAAGTAGTTAAGTGCAAGTAGTTCTCATTTTCTTTGTGTGACAAAATGTGTATGTAAGCCTCTGTCCTGGATAGAGGAGTTGGCTCTATGTCTTGACCTAATTTTTGGAAGGAGGATCTAGTGCTCAATGTGAAGATATCCTGTCCTATGCGAGGCTTGCCTCTGTGGCTTAGTGCACAGGAGTAGATGAATGTAAGATATTGAAGAATAATAAAGAAGACGAAGAAATGGGTGGATGTAGCCCCACACTGTGGTGAACCACGTACAACTTGTTCCTTTGGTGTGCTTGGTGCTATGTTATTCACATTATGTATATGCTTAGTGCCTTATTTTTATATATGATAGATAGATTTGTGGTTGCTTAGTTATTTACTTAAGAATGAATGCTAAATATACTTGAATGTTATGTGTTAATTCGTAGGAGTGGTTAATCTCTATTGTTATTGCACTGATCTATATTAGGGTTTTTTCTGCGATGTTAATGAATCTAATGAACTAATTCATATCATATTCTAAGTGTTATTAAATTACTTTTTGAAGTGTTATAATCACAGATCTGTGTCCCTGCTTGGTTACAGACACCTGAGTCCTGTAACCCCCCTACCTCTACCTCAGGTGAAACTTCACCTGCTTCGCGGGTGTTGCTGAAAGGGTCAGTAGTTAGGGTTTTGTTGGTGCCTTGTTGAAGCATTGAACCCTAGGTCTACCCCTATGCCAACAAAGGGGAAAATCTTGACTATTGAAGAATTTTGAGCTCAGGATAACCCTCGTTCTCAAGCATGCAGACAATGATTCTTACACCTACGACAATCCTAGTACCAATATATCAACTAGATGGTGTTTCAATTAGTGATTGAGATACAATTATCGGAAGAGAACATACATGCAATAAAATGACGGCAGGAAAAATAGTTTCCTTAGCTCTAATTACTAATCACACATTAACACAATAATTCATGTTTCATCATTAGAGACAAAAATTATAAAAATATTGAATTAGATAACTTATCAACAGATTCTAAAACCCTTACTCATTACATCATCCACTCATGAGACAAAGTCAAAAGTAATTTCTCCTGAGATCCAATCACACACGGTTTTGATGAAAAAAATAATTTTATCTTCGGTCCTAAACATGACTTCTCAATTAAGGTAGTTTAGAAATAGTTATTTACAATTCCAAAAATGAGGGTCTTTGCCAAAACCATCGAACTCTTCTAACAGGTTGATCCTCTTATTTATAACAAATGATTAACTAAAAATAACTAACAAAAGTGAAAGATAATTAAAACAAAACATCGCCACATGGCTCTTTCAAATCTCAATCTTCCAAGAGTCATAAAATGGTTTCACTTGAGTGGATGACTCTTCTCATACTCTGACCATTTGAAGAAGATTTCCTCGCATGTGTTTACATACAGGAATATGTGTTGGTCCAATGGGGTTGAAAGGTTCTCTTTTATCTCTACTGCCCATGCCCGATACTTGACTACTTTAACACTTAATTGTTGTAACATTGTCCGAGCCTTGATCGGGTGATCCATGAACTATTGTACTTGACCTGGCGCCTTGTTCACCACCATGTTTAAATAAGACCATCATATGTTGGAGAACACCTAGTCATCAAGTGCCCTTATGTCTGGGTCATTGTGTGGGATATACTCTAGGTATTCTTCTCTTCTAATATTGTTGAAGATATCCCCCCACTATGGGAGCACTACCTTGGATCTGGTGCTTTCCTCTATATCTCCAAAGGCCAGAGGTTGCATGAAAACTTTCTTTGTTTTTGTTTTGATGAAAGTATCCGCCCTAGGAGCATAATCCAATTGCCTCATGGTCCTTGGAGAAGAACCTTCGCCTGTCTTTGGTTCTTTCATATTTTATGCTCTCAACGAGCATCTAGTGGTTGGATTTCTTGGCGGAATTGTTCATGCAACTTGAGTAGATTTTAGATACTGTGTATAAAATCGAATGAACAAATATAAATCATAACAAATGAATTGAAAGACTTGGATACATACCTCTGAAGATTGTTAAACCTAGTTTTTGATAATAAAGAGGTTCAATACAGTCTTCATGTTTCTCTTTTTTCTCCTTTAGATGCTCTGGAATTGTCTTACACGTAGAATTCATTCATTCAAAACAACTCAAGGTATTTAAACAGGGAATATCTTATTGTGCCGCATCAACCATTCAATTCGGGTTATGAGTGAAATTTCAATAAATATTCCGCCGAATATTTAGAGGAGTTAGAACTTAAATTCATCGTGGGTTAATGACAAAGGCGAAAGTGGTGATGTGGTCTATCGGTGATTTCAAAAATGTTGTTTTAATCGGCACATGAGGTAGCAACTAATGCGGGATTGGGTATTAATTAGGTCCTTAAATTTCCAAAATCTGATCATATATAACATTGAAAAACATCCTATCGTGCCTCTCTTTTAGTGGGTGGATCGAGGGTTGAGATTGTGCTACGAACCGTTTCGTTGATACCCTCCTGCAAAATTTCTGACGTTGATCAATATTACCATACAATATTGATGTGGAAAGGCTGACTCAGAGGTGTGACTAGGAACTAGGGAACCAAGAACAACTCGGGGAAAAACTAGACTGTACAACCCTCTTACCTGGTAAATACACCTGGAATTCGAGACTAGTGGCTTCATTCTCTAGTTTTAGTCGGAGTTAGGAATTTCTTTAAGTCAGATGTTTCTAAAACCAAATCCTAGCTTGTCGATGCCAAAAATTATCAAGGATTAGCGATTGGTGATAAACCTACCCATGTGCTCTCGGATCGACTTCCTCAAAAAATTCTCGATGCCAAAAATGCATTGGGGATCGACAATTGGGGATAAATTTGTTGTGGTAGAAATGTTTGTTGTGATCCTTCTGGATTTTCTCTAATCCTGATAAAGTGCATCGGGCATCGGCTATTGACTATTTCTTTTCATCTTTTGTTAATGTTTGTCCTCCTCATATTTTACCGATACTGAAGGGGATCAGCTATCTCTCGAACCTTTATCCGAAAAAATTACGCAAACTAGAAATGCCTTCTTCTGATGTCGATGAATATCGACGCTCATTGACTGTTGTTTTTCGAGTGGTTCCTTTAGTTTCTTGAAATCTCTCTGACACCGAACCTGAGCACATTAGGTGCAATGTTTGATTGTCGATTCTTATTTTAGGTGTTAAGGTATTTTAGTCATGGGGTTTCATAAGTTCAAACAAACCTAAACAATTGATGAGAGTCATGAAAATAAACAAAGAAAAAACATCGCCCAAAATGAAATCTATTCATACAATGCAGAAAGAAAGTGGTACCTAAAAAGTGACTAAAATTTGATAAGGATTTTTTTTTAGGGTGCGTTGAGTGCTCAATGGGTTGGTTTCCTAAAGAATGGGATTTGTGTCTCCTAGAATTTGTTCTCTAAAAAGGATTGGTGTCCTTCACTATTCTTCATAAAATCCTTGTAATTCCTATTATTTATATTTATATAACTGATTTTACAAACAAATCCATTGTTGATCTATTGTGGTAATTAGAAAGATATAAAAGTAACTTCTAATTATTGAAAAAGGGTAATATTGATTCACCCGCCCCCTCTCATTATTCCAACAATTGGTATCAAACCAAGTGCCTTCGACATAGTTTAACAATTGGAAAGTAGATCCTAAATATGGATCATCAAGAAGGAATGTCTAACAACAAAGCACCATTTCTCAATGGAGGTGGCTATGCTCTATGGAAATAAGATTGAAAAACTTCTTGTTGGCTCTTAGTTTTTATATTTGGAAAGCTGTTGTAGATGGTTACATTGCACCAACTACTCCACCCAAATATGTTGTAGGAGGGAAAATATGCAATGACAACTCAAGAGCAGTTAATGAAATTCTAGGAGGGTTGAAAAGTTCTATATGTGTGAAGGTTATGAATTGTAAGTCAACAAAATAAATATGGGACGAATTGGAGGTTGTATATGAAGGAGATGGAAAATTCAGGGAAGCCAAAATACAAACCTATAGAACTCAGTTTCAAAATCTGAAAATGAAAGAAGAAGAGAACATTGTTGAATACTTTCATAGGGTAGATGAAGTGGTTAATTCAATCAGAGCAGTAGGAGAAGAACTTACAGATAAACATATTATGAAAAATATACTAAGGTCATTACATATGAGATATGATTCCAAGATTTATACAATTGAATATAGGCTTGATATTGACACACTCAGTTGATCAACTTCATGGAATTTTTACAGCATATGAAATGACAACAGGGAATGATAAATCATCAAAAATAGAAACAACCTTTAAAGAATATAAAACAAATATGAGGTGAGAGAAAAATACCAATGATGAGTTATCAGATATATTTGATGAGGAAACTTCCAACTTCATAAATAAACTCAAGAAAGGAACAAGTAAATACAAAGGAAAGATTCCTCTAATATGTTTCAACTGTGGAAAAATTGGACACTTTTCCAATAAATGTCCCTATCCTAAGTAGGAGGAAAGTGATGATGAAAGAACCTTAAAAAATCAAAAGAAAAGAAAAACTAATAATAAAAATAAGTTTTACAAGAAAAATAAAACTTTCTTTACCCAAGAAGACAATAGATCATCTGAAGAAAATGAAGAAGATGAACCAAAGATTCTATTTACGGGAATAAAAAATAAAGATGATAAACTTTCAGAAGATGAAGAAGAAGTGAACTTCGAAGAATAAATCCTTGGTGTAACTGAATAACTAAAACAAACAAAAAAACAAAACAAGGTACTAAGGGAAGAGCTTCTAGAGATTAAATAAGCTACTGAATAAAGAGAGGGAAGTTTCCAAAACCATGAAAGGGTCAGAATAGATTATCAGTGATTTGAAGTCCCAACTCCTGGAAGCTCATAAAATTAAAGAAGTCATTTTACAACAACTTAATGATAAAAAAACGTATGTGAGAAACTAGAAGTGGAGATTAAGCAACTAAAAAGTGAAATTGAGAAAGAAAAGAAGGGATCACAATTTGGAAATAGTTCAAATATCTTGGATGAAATTATCAGTAGTCAAATGTCACCAAACAACAAGACTTGTTTTGGATACACCCAAGACTCAACTTTTAAATCACAAGGATCTATCAAGAAACCAATAAGTTATGTAGATGCTATAAAAAACATGTTAAGAAAAGAATATAATAAGGAAAAGATTATACCATTGAAAACTATTCAACATAAACATAAATCAATACTAACTACTAGAGTAAAATATGGAAATAAAAATACAATCATGAGAAGGAATCCCCCTAAAACTAGTGAATGTAGATTGCCAAAATATGATAAAAAGAAAAATATTTCCAATAATAAAAAAGTATGGAATAAAAAGTAAACAGAGTGAAATGTAGCCTTATATGCGAGAAATCAAGGATGCCAGTGGTATATAGACATTGGATGTTCAAAATGTTGGATCCTGTTGTCATTGATACCAATGGTTTGATTGATTGATGTCAAGTGATTGATTGATGTCAAAGGATTGATTGATTGATGTAATGTAATATGTATTATCCTTTATGATAAAACATAGATAAGATGGATCAATGAGTTGTCATTGATATAATGAAGATGGATCAATGAGTTGTCATTGATACATGATGAAGATGGATCGATGTGGTTTCATTGGTATATGGTGCATTGTTGGAAAAATGTATAGATGACTCATTATTGTCCTATCATGATTGATAAGGTGCACAAATGGATAAACTCAAAATTGTTCCCCTTATGGTGAAATCCCTCATGGGAAGATGCTTTGCAGATTGAGTTATCCTAGAATAATGATTGGAGGACACATGCTCTCATTATTGTCTTATCATGATTGATAAGGTGCACAAATGGATGAACTCCAAAGTGGTCCCCTTATGATGAAAGCCCTCACGGGAAGACGCTTTGTTGATTGAGTTATCCTAGAAGAATGGTTGGAGGAACCATGCTTGTATGTGGAATAATGAGATGAATATCAAGGAAAGTGTTTGTGAAACTGTCCTAGATGGATATCACTTGTCATGCTATTTCCAATGGTATGTGGAATGTCACATAACTCCTCATGGCTTGAGAGCTATGGCCTTACGAAGATGAAGGACCCCCTCATGAAGGCTTGAAGCCCCCAAGGTCAAAGAAATAAAAGTGACCTAACAGAATAAATCATTATTTAAATGATAAATTAAAGTGACAAAGTCAAGGTGGATTATTTAAATAATAAAGAGAAGTGAAAAAATCAAGAAATGATAAAGTAAGGTGGAAAAATCAAGAAGGAATATTACCCAAAGTCAAAGAAGTCAAAGTGACCTAAAAGAAGAAATCATTATTTAAATGATCAAGTAAAGTGACAAAGTCATGGTGGATTATTTAAATAATAAAGATAAGTGACAAAATCAAGAAATGATAAAATAAGGTGACAAAATCAAGAAGGAATATTTAAATGATAAAGTATTGGAGAACTTTCTATTTATGGAAAATGGTTAACCCTAAAATAAAGAAAATATGTTAAGTGAACTAGAAATGGGTTAAGCGACCTAAAAATGGGTTAAGTCACCTAGAGGATGAAAGTATAAATAAGATAGCAATGGTATCTTGTAGATCATCCTTTTTGTGGATCAATGGAGAGATTCTCGTGAGAATATCTTTTGGAGTATTGATGGAGAGATACTTGAGAATTTTTGGTGTGGAACACTTGAGCATATTGAATATCTATAGGTGAATAAGGTAAACAAAGGATATATAAGCGAATTTTAGAGGGAAGGTGAAGAAAAGAGTGCCAAAATTCAAGGGAGGATAAATTATTTTCATGATGTTTTATAAGGTATGTTATTTAGAGGTCATCTCACCATTTTCATGATAACTTTTTTTCTATAATGATTCAGATTGTGAGATTGGTATTCCATTGAGGAAATGTATCCAAGTATCTGTGGTAAACAATGAATCTTTTGGTCCTTTGTATTTTTTGAGATACACTCCATGGAAAATAGGGTTTGTGGCTAGTCCTGAAACTAGTCTAAAACAGGTGTTTCGGGTAAAAACGTCATAACTTCTTCATAACAGATCCAAATTTAGTGAGACCAATTTTGTTGGTTATATTATAGTGTGTATTATTCTTTGCAAATTTTTTAGAACAATTTAACAAATATTTCATGTGGGGCATGCTCTACAAGGTCGCTCTCTAGAATAAACTAGAATTCAACAAGGTATTCCATTTTTGCTATAACTCCTTTTCTGAGAGGTTCCAAGTAGTGAAACCTGGAGGAATTGCATACAAAGAACTGAAGAATATTTTTTATAAATTCCAGATATTTATTCATTATAGGTACAAGGTTATGATTATTTCAAGTTAGGGTTGTTGACTAATCCAAAACTAGTCATGGTTGAGACAAGAAGTTGATGATTTGTCATATATATGAGGTGTATAGTTGATGATGTCGGTACATGATGATGAGTCATTGTTGATTATTAGTTGACACATGATTGGTATATACTTGGTAAATGGTTGGATGCGCTTGTTTATGGTACAGGTTGATTACAGGTTGTTTGGCACAGGTTGGTGCATGGTTGATGCACTTGTTTCTGGTACAGATTGATATTTGTTGAGGATTGTTGCCTCATATCAGTTGGTGTTGAGAATGTAATTTGAGTTTGGAATATAGATCTAGTTCTCTTGTAGAGTTGTACTATATTCAGTTTTTGCTTAAAAACCCCTGGATTGAAGTCCATAATAAAAAGAAAAATTGTACATATATCTTGTGTTCTTTGTGTTCCTTGTGGAGATGATTTGTTGATGATGTATTGCTAATATATGTTTCTGATATGTATTCACATCTAACTGGTTATAAATGACAGGAATGATTAATGATTAAATGTTGAATGTTAACTAAGGATTTTTGTGTAAGAGGGAAGTTTTGGGAAAAAGAGCCCCACACTCATTCACCCCCCCGCCCTCTAAGTGTGGTAGGTGTTTCGAACAATTTTTATCAGAGCAGGCCTTCACTACAAGCCTTGAAACGATTAAAGGAGATTCATAGATACACAAATGGATGATGAAATAGAAATCATCGATGAGGAAAACTATTCTACTTGGAGAATAGAAATGAAACTATATTTGAAGACAATGGGAGCAATTATTTGGAAGGAATCCATTGGTGGATCAATTCCATTGAAGACCAAGTCAAAGTTTTCATATCAAAGGGAAGGAAAGAAGAATGATGCATTGGCTCTTAATACCATTCTTAGTGGACTCTCAATCCCTATCATAGAAATCATGGAACAATACACTTATGCCAAGGATCTATGGCTAAATCTAGAGGAGACATATCAAAGCAAGAAGGAGAAGGAATATATTGAAGACCAATCCATCAAGATTATCAAAGGTAAAGAATCTCCAAAAACCCTTGATTGTATTATTTATAAATTTGATCTTGAAAACATTTCAAATGAAGACAAAGAATCAAGTGATAATGTTGGAAAAAAGGAATATCTTGAAGATACTTCAAATAAAGATATAGAATCTCCAAAGACTCTTGATTGCAATGATTCAAAATGTGATGATGTTGAATTTTTATCAAGTGAAGAAGATGATCTAGAAATAGTTTGTGTAAAGTTTGATGGTTGTTATCCCATGGAAAGAATAGAAGAAGATCTATTAGAACTTCAAAAGGAAGTTGAAGAGGGTTTATATAGATACATAAGTGATCATTTTTATACACACTATAACTATGTTTCGGATAACACTAAGAATTTTCTTAGGAGGATTCAAAGGAACATCTTGAAGTTAAAGGGAATGCTCAAAGAACAAGAAGAGAGAAATAATACTAAATTGGAAGAAAAGGAAGAAGAGATCACAAGATTAAATAATGAAAAAGAAGATATGAAGGTAGATGATGAGATTAGCAACAGTTTTGAAACTATTATTCATCTCAAGACCCAAATTGAAGAAGCCAAAAGGGTAGAAGAACTTTTTAAGAATAAAATTAACAAAAAGGAAGAGCCATGTGATAAGTTAGAAGATGAAATTGTTGATCTTAGAAAGAAAGTGGAGAAGTCAAATAAATTCTTGAATAGCTCAAAAATCTTAGATGAGATCTTGGAAAGTCAAAGATCACCATATGTTAAATCAATTCTTGGATACAAAGAATAAAGCTACACATGTTGAAGAAAGAACCTCAAAGAAGCATGACGTAAGTCCATCAAAGAAGGAAGACAATGTTGCAAAGAAACCATCTACACAAGGCAAGGAAAAATTCAAAAGAAGAAAGCAAGGAAGACATCAAGAAGTTATCTTTGGGACACCAAAGAAAAGGTATGAAAGTATTTTTCATGGGCATTGTTATTCATGTAATGAATATGGTCACAAAGCTTTTGATTGTAGATCTTATGAAAGAAGATATAATGAAATATTTCATAACACCATAAGGTGTTGGATATGCGATCAAGTAGGACACATTGTTGTTCATTGTAACACTATGAGATGCTACAACTGTAGTGGATTTGGCCACAAATATCAGGAGTGTTGGAAAACAAGAAGAAATTCCATGATGAGGACTTCACATAGCATGGCTAGAAGAAGGAATGAATAAAGGAAGGGAGAAATATTTGAAAATATGGATGCTCAGAGCTCAAATTCTAAGGAGCAGGGACATCTACGGAAGTGGGTGAAGAAGACAAAACAACCATAACATAATGAAAGACTGAAGGGAAGTTCAAAAATGTCATTTACTGAGGCATACGTGGGTGCTAGTGGTATCATTTGCATACATATGTAGGATAACCTTGTATAGGTCACGTACATACGCGATCTGTATGTGCAACAGACCAGGTATATGTGGTGAAGCCTAAGGAAAAAGGATATGCATAGGGATTTCAGTTTGATTTGATGGTATAACTCTGTGATGCAGGGTCTGACATGGTTTATTGTAGGTTCTGACATTGGTTGTTGCAGGTTTTCATGATTCTATATTGGATTATGTAAGGTGATGATGTAAAATAAAATCTTGGGTGCAAGGCACTAACCCATGAGTATAGATTGATGCATTTTCTATTGAAGAACAATGTTGGTTATGATAGTGAAGTTGTGCCACCTTAGTTATGTGATATATCTTGATGGTGTATTGGAGGATTACTTGTTGAAAATCTTGATGCATGCATTTGGCATATGGATGCGCTACACATTGGGACATGTGGTTGGTGAGTTGATGAGATGATCATGTTATACATCATTGATGATCTATAGTTGATGCATGATTGGTACATTTCTAGTACACTGGTAGAGGCACCTACTAGCAGGTTTATTGACACATGTTTTATGGAGGATTTGGCATACATGTATGGGATTCATCATTTTGTGGTGTTGGTGCATAATGGTGTACATTTTTTGGTACACTCATATATGGCATATGCTTGATGATACTACACCATTGGTATTACTTGATTAGCACAACAATTGGTATTTGTCTATGATACTTGGTTCATGATGGAGACATATCATGAGTGATATGACACATTGTTTGGCATGTTGGTAGATGCACATGGTTGACATATTGGTGGATGCACATGGTTTGCATATTGGTAGATGCACATGTTGGAATATTAATAGATACATATGATTGATACAATCCATGGATGATATCTTTTGGCACATTATATGATGTTGATGTACATGGTTGATGTACATAGGTGTTGTGCATGATGAGCACACATTTTGGCACAGGATGTACTTGGTTGATATTTTACTCACGACTCTCTATTTTATTGTTGACATATTTTTCTTCATGATGTTTGGTATGGCACGATTTTGATGCATGAACATGTCCAAGGATCATTATATGGTAGCAAATTTTTCATCTTGTAGAAAATATATGGGAGACATACCCATAGGGGGAGTTATTCTTCTTCTCATGATTCTAGGAGGAGATATTTAACAGATGCATACCTAGAATAGAGCCCTATATTTGAATAAAGAGCACATAAGAATAATTTCATGGGGAGTGATGGTCACAGGGGGAGTATGTTCAATGTATCTTCATCATTACATCAGAGTGATATCCCTTGTTTAAAATGAGAGAGATTATTCAGAGGAAGATCAAAGGCACTCAGACAGGGGGAGAAGCCCCAAGAGGAGAATGACCCTTTTCCATTGATGTCAAAGGGGGAGAGATAGTCACATTGATGTGATTGATGATTATTGATTGGGAGAGATAGTCACATTTGGGAGAGATAGTCACATTGACTATGGATGTAGAGCATGCATTATCTACATGTTGACATGAATAATTGGTAATTGGTGTTGACATCAATGTTAGTATTTCCATCAATTCCAAAGGGGGAGAATGTTGGATCATGTTGTCATTGATGCCAATGTTTTGATTGATTAATTTCATTGATTGATGTCAAAGGATTGATTGATTGATGATTGATGTAATGAAATATGTATTATCCTTGATGAGAAAGCATATATGAACATGGATCAATGAGTTTTCATTGATATGATGAAGATGGATCAATGAGTTGTCATTGATACATGATGAAGATGGATCGATGTGGTTTCATTAGTATATGATGCATTGTTGGAAAAATGTATAGATGAATCATTATTGTCTTATTGTGATTGATAAGGTGCATAAATGGATGAAATCCAAAGTGGTCCCCTTATTGTGAAAGCCCTCACGGTAAAATGCTTTGCGGATTGAGTTATCCTAGAAGAATGGTTGGAGGACCCATGCTTGTATGTGGAATAATGAGATGAAGATCAAGGAAATTTTTGGTGAAACTTTCCTAGATGGATAGTTCTTGTCATGCCATTTCCGGTGGTATGTGGAATGTCACATAACGCCTCATGGTTTGAGATTTATGACCTTACGACGATGAAGGACCCCCACATGAAGGCTTGAGGACCCCAAGGTCAAATAAGTCAAGGTGACCTAAAATAAAAAATCATTATTTAAATGATAAAGTAAAGTGACAAAGTCAAGGTGGATTATTTAAATAATAAAGAGAAGTGACAAAATCAAGAAATGATAAAGTAAGGTGA
>JZKD02S1777542.1:469678-509733 GCA_000966675.3 Picea glauca
ACTGGAAAGCTAGTGGCAGTTGCACCATGAACATCTAGCAATATGTACATCCTTAATATAGATGAAAAAGAATTTTTTTTTTTAATCCAAATTGATGAAATATGGCTATCGAATAGAAGGTTGGGACATTTAATCTTTGACAACTTGATCAAATCCAATGATAATGTAATACCCCTAGGTTGAACCCCAAATTATAAATGCAAATGTACTTAAGCTAGTGAGCTATTTTATATCATTTTCCATGCACCTTCCATGGTACAGTGCTAAAATGTACTATGCACTAAAACGATGAAGTGTGCCCATTCTAGGATACCACGCACAAAAAACATAAGTGTGTGATTTTGAGGCCAGAGAGCCTTTGTGTATATGTTGTTTTTTAGGTTGGTGAACCAGTTTATTATAAGCCATAAGTCTTATGTGATGACTAGGTCGGAGAGCCTACATGCTAAAGGTGAGGGGGGGTATTTTTTTTGTTGGAAACACCTACCAAACTTAGAGGGGGGGTGAATGAGTGTGGGGATCTTTTCCTCAAAACTTCCCTCTTGCACAAAACTTGTTAGTTAGCATTAAACATTTTACTCATTACCCATTGCTGTCATTTATAACCAGTTAGATGTGAATATATATCAACAAGATATATCAGTAATATATCATCAACAAGTCATTCTCATAAGGAACACAAAGAACACAAGATGTATGTACAATTTTTATTTTTATTATGGAAAACAATTTGGGGATTTATCAGCAACAACTGAATAGAGTACAACTCTACAAGAGCACCAGCTCCATTATGCAAGACTCAACTTACATACTCAGCACCAACTGAGATGAGGCAACAATCCTCAACTCAAATAATTTGCAAACAATATATCATTCTCTGATTGTCCAATTTTCCCACCAACCAGTCACAACACATCCAATCTCTCCAATAGCTTGTTCATGCTTCCACAACAAATCAATATGAATGCTATCCCAATCATGTATAAGCAACTAGTATACCACAACAATCATGTCACCACTGAATCAAAGGAGTACTTCTCACTCCATCAACCAAATCAACCAAAATGAACCATATCATAGAATCCATATGAAGAACTCCCTAAGAATTCCCATCACATCAAACAATAGTATCCATAAAGACAATAATGTAATCATACCAGTGTCTTAGTGATATATTTGAGGCCATAGAATGTAGATCTGGAACCTGCCTAATCATCTCAGAGCTTGGAACCAGCTCAAACACAAGTCTTCACCATTATATCCACTATACTCTCCTTGTCCTCATACAAATCGCATACATACTCACCCTATACATAGATATCCCATGTATACCTCAATGTATACACACCCTATACACAAACAACCTGCATATTCATCAGAAACTAGGATTTATGAAGTTTCAAGAATTTTTTCGTCAAGATCTCCGACATTTTCGAAACTCTGATGCATCCATGAGATCCTCCTCATGATTTCTTTCTCAGAATAGATCTTCAATCATGCTCAAAAGATCCATACCAAATATGATATCACAAGAATTTCTCCATCAATACTCCACAAGATAATTTCACAAGAATCTCTCCATTGATCCACCAAAAAGGATGATTTGCTAGAGTCCATAGCTATCTTATGTTGAAATAATGTAATTTCATAGTGTATTCTTATTATTATTTGATATATTATTCATTGGATCAATCCCCATTGTGGATTGATCATGTCGACTATTGTAAAAGGACCAAATCCCCTTTTGCGGATTGGTCATAATGTAATTGTAATAGGTAGAAAGAAAAGTGGGCCCTAGAATATATTGAAGAGGCCCCAAAATATAATCAAGGTGGTTATAACCACCTAGTTTGAGAATTCAACCCTACCAGTGAAGAAACACTTCACACGTTCCAGATTTGTATAAATAAGGAGGCTAGCGCCTCACTTAGACACACACCTCAATTGCTCATTGAGAGACACATTTCAGAATTGCAGTTGGAGAAGAGAGAGAGAGTGGCACATATTTGGGAGAGGATATTTTGTATTAGCTTGAGTTATCTCTTGGAATTGTATTAGCTATCTATAATAAGGAAGTGTTGTTGGGTTTTCTTCCCCTAGAGGGTTTCCCAGAATAAATGTTCTGTCTCTTGTGATTGTGTATTTCTCAGTGATCTTGCATTATGCTATTGTTATCTATTGAAATGAAAATAACTATAATAATGGCTTAAACATTAGCATGGTATCAGAGCCAAGCTAAAGAGAGCATCTTTTACAAGAGAAAAGTGAAAAACGTCACTGTTTCCATACATGCAAATTAGGGCTTTTTGTTGTTGAGGTATTTCAGCCCTAAAACTATCTAGAAAAGTGCGCCCTCCCCCAAGGATCATTTTGGCACCTTCAGCACATTGTTTCAGTGGCTAGATCTCCCAGAAAGTGAAACCTTAGTTTTCACAAAGTACCAAAAAACCAGAGTACCAGAAGTACCAGAAGCACCAGTCCAGAAATCCGCAGATCAAGTTTGAGGGGGTAAAAGTTGGATTTTCAGAAATCTGACCGCACCAACTTACTCGCCTCATCTCAACTCATCTATCCCCTGGATCATAATTTCAAAAATCTAAGTTTGAAAAATTAGGGTTTCCTCATAAAACCCTAAGTTGCAGTTTCAGTTGCAGTCTTAGAACTAGTTGCAGTTGCAGTACTAGTTGTAGTTGCAGCCGTACTACTAGTTGTAGTCACACTTGAAGTTTTTAAGAGTTGGTAATGATTATCGTTGCTGCCAGATGGAGCCACTACCTACAAATGTTATCAGAGGTATGTACTCACATATGTTTAAATGGTTAAACTTTAAAGAGTATTTGAAGGAGAAGGGATCTCTTGCCATAGATCCATAAGGATCTCTAGATCCAACACATTCAAAGGAATGATTCAACCCAGGTGTGATTATTTTGATATGCATCCATTTGTTATATTGATCAATGTTGCATGTTGTAGCTATGATAATCACTCTAACCTTTTTTGAGTCAAGGTATTAGATGGATTAAAAGTTGATATCATAGAACTTATCCTCTAACCCAACCTTCTGTCAAGATAGTGTATTGTCTTAGTATAGATGACAAGTTGAAGAAATCACTTGTCATTGTGAGTGAAGGAGACTCGAAAGAAAAGCAAGGACTCATTCCTGAGGACAAGGCTCTAGGTTTGATTAATCAAGTTAATACGATTCAAAGGTACACATGACAAGTTTATGACTATAGTTGAGATAGAAGTCTTTGTAAAGTATCATACTTGATAGCATGTGAGAATATAGAGATAAATGTTTAACGTAATCATTTGTCTGATACAACTAACACCTCCTCCTGGAAGAATCTTGTGTGTTAGTTCCAGGTTTGCATGGAGGAATGTTTGATCACAACACTATGAGATTTTTGACCTCATTTCATATTTTATTCCTTACCTTTAAATCTTTCTTCAGACAAGTTACAAGTGATATCTCTAAAGGAGATACTGTGATGATTTTTCGTACTATTGATTTATATTATCAAAAGGATATTACTCTTGCTTGTTGTTTTGTTGACCTTGCTCCAGGTCATAGGTAATAACCCTAAGGAAGATATAGTAAAGTTTGCAGAAGGCAACGGGATAAAGGAAAGACCATAAATGAAGCAATCATCATTGGAAAAGAAGAAGGTGGCTTGCATAAGCTAAAGGGTCACTCAGAAGCTGCCATGACCCATGCCATTGAAAATCCATGTGAACTTTGGCATAGAATATTAGCTCGCATTAACTACAAGGTGCTACCATACATATGCAAAGTGGTCACAGGTTTACCAGAACTCAAGGTTGACCATGAAGGCATATGCAATGGATGTGCACAAGGAAAGAACATCAAGAACCCTTTTTCGTAGAGAGACAAAAAAGTAGAAGGAGTCTAAGAAATCATTCATTTAGATGTGTGGCCCAATGCCATCATCCTCCATTAGTGGTAAATTCAAGGAATTCAAATCCTTTATAGAGAATCTTTCTGAAAGAAAGATCAAGATACTCATTTTAGATAATGGAGGAGAATATACCTCAAAAGAGTTCCTGAGCTTCTGCAAAGATGTTGAGATCAAGAGGGAACTCACAAATCCCTATAATCCTCAACAAAATGGTGTAGCTGAATGAAAGAAAATAACGATAATGGAAGTTGTGAAGACTATGATCCATGATCAAGATCTTCCAATGTGCTTATGGGAAGAAGCAGCAATGGCAGTCGTTTATGTGAAAAATCGATTATCCCATAGTGCACTTGGGTTCAAGACTGATGCAGGAGAATCACTCCAGCCAGCCATGCGCCAGCCAACTAGCTCACTTAGTGCATTCAAAAAGCGCATTCAAGGAAGAGAAGTGCCAACCCTCTCATATTTTGAATTTGAATGAAGGGCATTTAATATTTGTAAGGTTTTTAGAGCCAAAAGGTTGTGCCTATATGTAGGCTTTAGATGTAGGTAGCCTTAAATGGTTATAAGGATGGATCTAGCTCTAATTTGGACTAGATATCCCATTCAATGTAAAGTCAATGTAATTGAATAGAGTAGGTGAGATGGAGGGAAGAGCTCAAAGATCCCCCCTCATGTAAAATATATTTTTGATCTTATTTTCATAGAGCACGTAGAGTAGAGAAGATAGGAGAAGGAGTCGAGACTCTGTTGCACTCCATGCTCATAACCTTTGTCTAGGCATTCTTGATTAATGCAAAGAGCAATTTTTCCTGCATGAGATTATTTATGTGTTTATTTGTATGGATGAATGTCTATATGTGTGTTATTTATATGCTGTGAATGTGTGTTAGTGTGAATTTGCAGGGACGGATAGGTTCTGCTATCTGTGGGTTCTGTGATTTCAAGTTTGGGTTGTTTGAGGCTTCATTCCAAGAGGACGTGACAGAACGTTGTGGGTTCTAAGAGCTAGTGCACAGAGTGCACTTCCAATTCTGCATAATTTGGACAAAGATGCACCGGGACAGTGCACCAGTCGAAGTGTTAAACTCAGAGAGAAACCTCAAGGTAGTTGAATACCTTAGAGGTAAGACTGTGTAGAGGAGGACATAGTATAAGACAAAATCTCTGAGGATTTTTGTAGAAACTCTGCCAGGAGGGCATTGAGTTGATGCATGGGTTGCATTGAGGAAGGACTCCATTGTGAGTTCAAGGAGGAAGACAAAATCTCTGAGGAGTTTTGTAGAAACTCTGCCAAGAGGGCATCAAGATAGAACACAGAGTGCAAGAGAGAACTCTTACTTGAGTTTAGGGAAAAGACATAATCACTATGGTATTCTGTGAGGAGAGACTCTACCAGGAGGGCATTGAGTTGGTGTGCAGAGAGAACATAGGGAAGAACTCTTTCTAGTTCTGTAACAAAGAAGTGTCCAAGGGATAGGACCTTCACAGGGTTGTTGAATACCCTGCAGACTCAACAAAGAGTTTCTTAAGAAAGATATTTCCAAGAGGACATCAGATTCTCCATCTGAGGGAGAAGGAAAAAGGGTGAAGTCCCTTAGAGGTCTGAGCCACAAACAGGCTCAGGACAGATAGCACCTTCATGCATGCAGAGACTCTGCAAGGAGTGTAGGAGTCAGGAATCCTTTCATGAGTTCAGAGAAAGCAAATTCTAGGAGGGACAGGGACCTGTAAGGAGCACGAAGGTCGAAGAATCCTTCAAGGATTCAAAGAGAATAAAGCTCAGGAGGGAAAGTGATTTAAGAATGTAGGAAATATCCAAGGATACAGGCTTCACAAGAGGAAGCAAAGGCTTAGGCCTTTGATAACTTGGTATCTTCCAAGGTTTGGAAGAAATAGAGCACCACAAGGAGGGAAGCATAGTTGTTGTAAGATAAGGTGAAGTTAAGATCTGGAGCATTGAAGTTCATGTCCAGGTGCACATAGGAGAGTGCAGTGGAAAAGAGTTGATCTAGGACATCATATCTAGCTCATACAGTCGATAGCCATCAGATCTATTGAAAGGAGAATGAGGTTTAAACCCTTGCAAGAAAAGGAGAGAACTTAGAAAGTCTCGAAACGATAGAGTCATCAGAATTTCAGGGTTTGAAACTTCAAAGATTCCGAGGACAAGAGACTGAGAGACTAGAGGTCACAGATTGCAAATTCCTGAAGACATCAGAACAATCCATCTATGGAGGGTGCATGTCACAAGATCCTCATATCTCACGGATTCGACATCAGAGAGATGAACAGGGACTGCCACAAAGAGGGAATCACAACTGTCATCGGATCACGCGAAGATAAGATCTGGACCATTGAAGTTCACATCCAGACACACACAGGAGAGCACAGTAGAAAAGAGTAGATCTGGGCCATTAGATATAGCTCATATAGCCGATAGCCATCAAATCTGTTGAAAGGAGCACCAGGTTTAAAACCTCACAAGAAGAGGAGAGAAATCAGAAAGTCCCGAAATGGATTTCAGGGTTTGGAACTTCATAGGTTTTGAGGACAGGAGACCGAGAGACTAGAGGTCATGGGCCGTGAAGTCCTGAAGACATCAGAGTAGTCCATCCGTGGAGGATGCGTGTCTCGAGATCCTCATATCTTGGGGATTCAACATCGGAGAGATGAACATGGAAGTCTTTTGACTTCATGACTTGCAAATTCTTGAAGTGATCCAGATCGTCCATCTATGGAGGACACATGGCAGTGATTAAGGAACTAATGGGAGTTTGAAGGACCATTGGGTTATCTCACGGATTTGGAGTTCGGGGGTTTGGAGAGGGCAGGCCAAGCTCTCGATTGCGTGAAGCTCCGAGTAGTGAGGAGCAGAGACAACCATTGGATCTAGGTCATGGGAAGACCATTGGATCAAAACCTTCGCCATATCATGCACTCAAAGGTTCAGAGGTTGAGAGGAGTCACTTTTGACTGTGGAAGTCACGTCGTGCCGAGAGACGAGGCTCGTGTGCACACGTGGCATATCCATCAGGTGGAGACCGCGTGGTTAATAGGTGGACGCTTGTCACCTGGGAATGAGTCAACATACTATTGACTTATCACGTCTCATGGATTCATGAAAGAGGAGCAGGAAGGTTCAATCCTTCAACTTGTGAAGTCAGAAGTAGCGAAGGGTGTTAGAGTTAGGCCCTAGCGGGTGGTCACTAGAAGAATTGCTAGCAAGGAAGGGATATACCCATATCGTCATCTCGGGTATCAAGAGTTTAGAAAAGAAGAGTCAAGGGTATTCAACTCAAGAACTCGTAAGATAGTGAGTCACAAAAGGAGCTTGCGCTAATGTCCGAGTTGTGTTTGTGTGGAGGCAAAGACTCACATCTGGTACATGTGGTGCGGGTGGAGTTTCGTGAAGGACCTATGGATCGGACTCGTTGAAGGTTTCAACAAGGAACCAAAGGAGAGAATTCATCTTGAGGAGATAAGAATGATCCTATGAGAGGATCTCAGCCTGAGGCTCGGGGGTATCTGCATCAAAGTGGTATCAGAGCAAGACTCTATTTGTATATTGCATTCAGAGGAAAAGGAAGGCAGAGTGTTGAAGCTCTGTGAATATTGTTGCATGTATGCAGTAGTCAAGAAGATAGTTAGAGGACTATAGGGGACACTGGAAGCACTCTGAGTTGCAGAGTGACAACAACAGGTTTTCCAGGAGGGAAGACAGGAGTAGGGAAATGGCTACTGAAGGCCATAGATGTGATGAAAATAAGATCCATCAACAACCGAGAAAAGATGAGATGGATAAAGAGCTCATTGAGATCAGAGCGAGAATGGAGGAACTTGCAGTATGGATGGAACAAAATGCAAGGTCAATATGGGTGTATGAATGGCCCATGAGGACGAAGGTAAAATGGCCAGTCAGGGAATTGGTGGCCAAAAGACAGCGAAGGCTGTTGAAAATGTGGTTGAGGCATGCTGAAAGCCTCAGGGATGAACATATGGAAATTGTTCAGATATGTGAACCAGAGACTGGGATAAATCTTAGTGATGTGGATGAAATGAGATCACTGAAATATCTCAGAGACTACCAAGAGGGAATAGAGGAAATTCCCAATATCCAGGAGGGAAATGAAATGGGATCACTGCGAGATCTCATAGACTGTCAGGAGGACAGCAAGGAGAATTCATATTGCCAACAGGGTAATGGAAAGAGATTAGATCCGAGCGACTTCTAGGTGAGCAGTGAGGGAAATATAGATTTCCAGATGGGCAATGAGATGGGATCTGAGGATCTCATAGTTTGCTAGGAGGGAAGAAAAGAGTTTCAATTTGCCGGGTGGGCATGGGAACAAAAATGACGCTATGTGAAAGTCTCATGAACTCAAAGTTGAGTTCGAATCAGCCAGAGGAGTTGATAGAGGAGGATCAGGAGGATCCTGATGATTGGAGGAATTCAAATATTCCTGCCACTCAACCCAGTTGAGGTGAGAGTTTGTGTTTCAGAAGTAGCAGAAAGATAGCCAACAGAGACTGTCAATGAAGAGGGAGGATTGGAACAAATGTTAGAGGCTGCCCAAGAAGAATAAGAAGATGAGCATTCTGAGGAATGGCTCAACATATTCATCTAGGAAGATGAGAAGACTGCAGCGCTGAAGCTTGCAGTAGGAGAAGAAGAAGAGGAAGCAGACAACATAGATTTTGCTGAGCTATATCAAGAGTTTGAATCCCCAAAGAGAAGGGTGAAGGTGCAGGCATGCACATCCAACAAGTCAGGGTGGAAGCAGAAAGAGAATACCAGCCCAAGGAGCAACTGGGAGAGGTTGGACTTGAGCCAACATAAAGAGATATGGTAGCAAAAAAACTGTCATAGGGAAAAGATGAGAAACAACTTAGTGATAGGACTCCAGAGATGAACTTTGTAGAAAGGTGGCAAGTCAAGGCCATAAGAGATGGAGAATATGACATGGGAGATCATGATGATCTTCCCATTTGCAGAGAAGAAATGTAGTTGAGGAGACTGCATCCACAGAGCCATCCATGGGAGTAGCTAGATGAGGATATAGGATAGCTCAAGAGGCTAATGTTGAAATCAATAGAGGATATCAGCAAAGAGAATATGAACAACAAAGGACCTGTCGAAGCAGTAGAGAAGAAACAATAGATCCAGTAGCAGAAACAGAGAGATGGAGCAGATAGACAACTCCAAAGAGTTGTTTGGGATCCAAGTGGATTTCAACATCCAATGTGGAGAGCTCATGAGTAGGAGCTCATGGATTTTTCATACCAGAGGAGTATGATGCAGGAGAATCACTCCAACCAACCATGCACTAGCCAGCCAACCCACTCAGTGCATTCAAAGAGTGCATTCAATGAAGAGAAGCGCCAACCCTCTCATATTTTGAATTTGAATGAAGGGAATTTAATATTTGTAAGGCTGTTACAGCCAAAAGGCCGTGCCTATACGCAGGATTTAGATGTAGGTAGGCTTAAATGGTTTTAAGGATGTATCTAGCTCTGATTTTGACTAGACATCCCATTCAATGTAAATTCAATGTAATTGAATAGAGTAGGTGAGATGGAGGGAAGAGCTCGACGAGCCCCCCTCATGTAAAAGATATTTTTGATCTTATTTTGAGAGAGTAGGTAGAGTAGAGTAGATAGGAGAAGGAGCCGAGACTCTATTGCAATCTGCGCTCATAACCTTAGTATAGGCATTCTTGATTAATACAAAGAGCAATTTTTCTTGCATGAGATTCTTTGTGTGTTTATGTGTATGGATGAATGTTTTTATGTGTGTTCTTTATATGTTGTGAATGTGTGTTAGTGTGAATTTGTAGGGACAGATAGGTTTTTCTATCTATGGGTTCTGTGATTTCAGGTTTGGGGTTCTTTGAGGCTTCATGCCAAGAGGGCGTGACAGAATGTTGTGGGTTCTGAGAGCCAGTGCACAAAGTGCACTTCCAATTCTACAGAATTTGGACAAAGACGTGCCAGGAGGGTGCACCAGCCAAATTCTTAAACTCAGAGAGAAACCTCAAGGTAGATGAATACCTTGAAGGTAAGACTGTATAGAGTAGTACATGGTAGAAGACAAAATCTCTAAGGTGTTCTGTAGAAACTCTTCTAGGAGGGCATTGAGTTGATGCACGGGTTGCATTGAGGAAGGAATCCATTGTGAGTTCAAGGAGGAAGACAAAATCTCTGAGGAGTTTTGTAGAAACTTTGCCAAGAGGGCATCGAGCTATCACATAGAGTGCAGGAGAGAAATCTTACTTGAGTTCAGGGCGAAGACAGAATCACTGTGGTATTCTGTGAGGAGAGACTCTACTAGGAGGGCATTGAGTTGGTGTGCAGAGAGAGCACAGGGAAGAACTCTCTTGATTTATGGAACAAAGAAGTGTCCAAGGGATAGGACCTTCACAGGGTTGTTGAATACCCTGCACACTCAACAAAGAGTTGCTTGAGCAAGAGATTGCCAAGAGGGCATCGGATTCTCCATTTGAGGGAGAAGGAAAAAGGGTGAAGTCCCTTATAGTTCTGAGTAGCAGACAAGCTCAGTACATATAGCACCTTCATGTGTGTAGAGAATCTACAAGGAGTGTAGCAGTCGAGAATCCTTTCACAGGTTCAAAGAAAGAAAATTCCAGGAGGGACAGAGACTTGCAAGGAGCACAGAGGTCGAAGAATCATTCGAGGATTCAAAGAGAATAAATATCAGGAGGGAAAGTGTCTTAAGAACACAAGTGAGAGACAAGGATATAGGCTTCACAAGAGGAAGAAAAGGCCAAGGCCTTTGATAACTTGGGTTCTTCCAAGGTTCAGAAGAAATAGAGAGCCACAAGAAGGGAAGCACAACTGTCGTTGGATCAACCAAAGTTAAGATCTGGACCATTGAAGTTCATGTCCAAGTGCACACAGGAGAGCGCAGTAGAAAAGAGTATATCTGGGTCATTAGATATAGCTCATACAACTGATAGCCATTGGATATGTTGAAAGGAGAATGAGGTTTAAACCCTCGCAAGCAGAGGAGAGAACTCATAAAGTCCCAAAACAGTAGAGGCATCGAGATTTCAGGGTTCAGAACTTCAGAGATTCTAAGGAAAAGATACTGGGAGACTAGAGGTCATGGGTCACGAAGTCCCAAAGACATTAGAGCAGTCCATATGCAGAGGATACGTGTCATGAGATCCTCATATCTCGTGGATTTGGCATCGAAGAGATGAACAGGGAGTGCCACAAGGAGGGAAGCACAACTGTCGTCGAATCAGGCGAAGATAAGATCTGGACCATTGAAGTTCATGTCTAGGTGCATGCAGGAGAGCACAACGAAAAAGAGTAGATCTGGGTCGTTAGATCTATCTCATACAATAGATAGCCATTATATCTGTTGAAAGGAGCACAAGGTTTAAACCCTTGCAAGTAGAGAAGAGAACTCAGAAAGTCCTAAAACGATAGAGGCATCAAGATTTTGGGGTTCAGAACTTCGGAAGTTCCGAGGATAGGAGACCGGGAGACTAGATGTCATGGGTCATAAAGTCTTGAAGACATTAGAGTAGTCCATCTGTGGAGGATGCATGTCATGAGATCCTCATATCTCGAGGATTTGACATCGGAGAGTTGAACAGGGAAGTCTTTTTACTTCACGACTTGCAAAGTCCCGAAGTAATCAAGATCGCCCATCTATGGAGGACACGTGGCAGTGATCAGGGAACTAATGGGAGTTCGAAGGACCGTTGGGTTATCTCACAGATTCAGAGTTTGAGGGTTTGGAGAGGGCAGACCAAGCTCTTGATTCCGCGAAGATTCAAGTAGTGAGGATCATAGAAAACTGTTGGATCCAGCTCATGAGAAGACCGTTGGATCAAAACCTTCACCATATTGTGCACTCAGAGGTTTGGAGGTTGCGAGAAGACACTTTTGACTGTGGAAGTCTTGAAGTGTTGAGTGTCGAGGTTCGTGTGAACACGTGGCATATCCATCAAGTGGGGACCACGTGATTAATAGGTGGATGCTTGTCACCTGCGCAGGAGTCAACATACTATTGACTTATCGTGTCTCGTGGATTCGCGAAAGAGGAGCAGGAAGGTTCAATCCTTCAACTCACAAAGTCACGCATAGCGAAGGGTGTTAAAGTTAAGCCCTATCAGGTGGTCACTAGAAGAGGAACTAGCAAAGAAGGGCTATACCTATATCATCATCTTGGGTATCGGGAGTTTAGAAAAGAAGAGTTGAGGGTCTTTGACTCAAG
This sequence comes from Picea glauca, assembly GCA_000966675.3. Lineage (NCBI taxonomy): Eukaryota > Viridiplantae > Streptophyta > Pinopsida > Pinales > Pinaceae > Picea > Picea glauca. The sequence continues at coordinate 481,847 of JZKD02S1777542.1, forward strand.
AAATCGCGAGATAGTGAGTCACGAAAGGTGTTTGTGCTAAGGCTTGGGTTGTGGTCGTGTGGAGGCAAAGACTCACACCTGGTACACATGGTGTAGGTGGAGTTTCTTAAAGGACCTGTGGATCAGATTCGTTGAAGGTTTCAGCAAGGAACTAAAGGAGACGCTTTGACTCAAGGAGATAAGAATGATCCTATGAGAGGATCTCAACCTGACGTTCAGGGGTATCTGCGTCAAAGTCGTATAAGAGCTTGACTCTGTTTGTATATTACATTTAGTGGAAAATGTAGGCCGAGTGTTGAAGCTCTGTGAATATTGTTGCAAGTACGCAGCAGTCAAGAAGACAGTCAGAGGAATATAGGGGACACTGGAAGCACTCTCAGTTGCAGAGTGACAATAGTAGGTTTTACAGGAGGGCAGACATGAGTAGGGAAATGGCTACTGAATTCCATAGATGAAATGAAAAGAAGATCCATCAGTAGCCGAGAAAAGTTGAGATGGATAAAGAGCTCACTTAGATCAGAGCGAGAATGGAGGAACTTTCATTGCTGATGTAGCAATGCAAGGTCAATATGGGTGTATGAATGTCCCATGAGGATGAAGTTAAAATGGCCATTCAGGTAATTGGTGGCCAAAAGACAGCAGAGGTTGTTGAAAATGTGGCTTAGGCATGCTAAAATCCTCAGGGATGAACAAATGGAAATGGTTCAGATATGTGAACTATAGACTGGGAGAAATCTCAGTGATGTGGATGAAATGAGATCATTGATAGATCTCAAAGACTACCAAGAGGGCAGAGAGGAAATTCCCAATTGCCAGGATGGAAATGAGATGGGATCACTGAGGGATCTCATAGAATTTCAGGAGGACAGTGAGGGGAATTCATATTTCTAGCAGGGAAATGGAAAGAGATTAGATCTTAGCGAGTGCCAAGTGAGCAGTGAGGGAAATACATATTGTCAGATGGGCAATGAGATGGGATCCGAGGATCTCATAGACTGCCAAGAGGGCAGAAAAGAGTTTCAAATTTTCCAGGTGGGCATGGGAACATAAATGAGGCTGTGTGAAAGTCTCATGAACTCAGAGATGAGTTCAGATCAGCCAAAGGAGATGAAAGAGGAGGATCAGGAGAGCATTCTGATGATTGGAGGAATTCAGATATTCCTACCACTAACCCATTTTAGGTGAGAGCTTGTGTTGCAGAAGCAGCAGAAAGACAGCCAACAGAGATTGTCAACGAAGAGGGAGGATTGGAGCAGATGTTAGAGGCTGCCCAGGCAGAAGAAGAAGATGAGAATTCTAAGGAATGGCTCAACATATTCAACTAGGAATATGAGAAGACTACAACACTAAAGCTTGCAGTAGGAGAAGAAGAAGAGGAAGAAGACAACATAGATTTTGATGAGTTGTATCAAGAATTTGAATCCCTGGAGAGAAGGGTGAAAGTGCAGGGCATGCACATCCAACAACATAGGGTGGAGGCAAAAAGAGACTACCAGCCTAAGGAGGAGATGGGAGAGGTTGGACTTGAGCCAACATAAAAAGATATGGCAACAACAGAGCTATCATAGGGAAAATTTGAGCAGCAACTCAGTGATAGGACTGCAAAGCTGAACTTTGCAGTAGGGTGGAAATTCAAGGCCATAAGAGATGGAGAAGATGACATGGGAGATCATGATGATCTCCCCATTTGCGGAGAAGAAATGCAGTCGAGGAGAATGCATCCACAGAGCCATCCATGGGAGCAGCTGGATGAGGATATAGAACAACTCAGGAGGTTGATGTTGAAATCAGCAGAGGAGATCAACAGAGGGAAGCTGAACAACAAAGGACATGTTGAAGTAGGAAGCAACAAAAACAATAGAGAGATGGAGCAAATAGACAGCTCCAAAGAGTTGTTTTGGATCCAGGTGGATTTCAACAACCAGAGTGGAGAGCTCATGGAATTTTCACAACAGAGGAGTATGATGCAGGAGCATCACTCCAACCATCCATGCACCAACTAGCTAGCCCACTCAGCACATTCAAAGAGCACATTCAAGGAAGAGAAGTGCCAAACCTCTCATATTTTTAATTTGAATGAAGGGAATTTAGTATTTGTCAGGCTGGTAGAGCCAAAAGGCCATGCTTATACGTAGGCTTTAGATGTAGGTAGCCTTAAATGGTTGTAAGGTTGGATCTAGCTCCGATTTTGACTAGATATCCCACTCAATGTAAAGTCAATGTAATTGAGTAGAGTAGGTGAGATGGAGGGAAGAGATCAAAGAGCCCCCCTCATGTAAAAGATCTTTTCGATCTTATTGTGAGAGAGAAGGTAGAGTAGAGCATATAGGAGAAGGAGCTGATACTCTGTTGTAGTCCGCGCTCATAACCTTTGTACATGCATTCTTGATTAATACAAAGAGAAGTTTTTCCTACATGAGATTCTTTGTTTGTTTATGTGTATGGATGAATCTTTTTATGCGTGTTTTTTATATACAGTGAATGTGTGTTAGTGTGCATTTGCAGGGAGAGACAGGTTCTGCTATCTATGGATTCTGTGATTTCAGGTTTGGGGTTCTTTGAGGCTTCATGCTAAGAGGGCATGATAGAATGTTGCGGCTTCTGAGATCCAGTTCACAAAGTGCACTTCCATTTCTACGAAATTTGGACAAAGACGTGCCAGGAGGGTGCACCAGCTGAAGTCTTAAACTCGGAGAGAAACCTCAAGGTAGTTGAATACCTTGGAGGTAAGACTATGTAGAGGGGGACATAGTAGAAGACAAAATATCTGAGGATTTCTGTAGAAACTCTACCAGGAGGTCATTGAGTTGATGCACGAGTTTCATTGAGGAAGGACTCTATTGTGAGTTCAAGGAGGAAGATAGAATCTTTGAGTATTTCTATAGAAACTCTACCAGGAGGGCATCAACCTAGCACACAGAGTGTAGGAGCGAACTCTTACTTGAGTTTAGGGTGAAGACAGAATCATTGTGGTATTCTATGAGGAGAGAATCTACCAGGAGGGAATTGAGTTGGTGTGCAGAGAAAGCACAGGGAAGAACTCTTTTGAGTTTTGGAACAAAGAAGAGTCCAAGGGTTAGGACCTTCACAGGGTTGTTGAATACCCTGCAGACTCATAAAAGAGTTTCCTGAGTAAGAACTTGCCAAGAGGTCATCAAATTCTCCATCTGAGGGAGAAGGAAAAAGGGTGAAGTCCCTTAGAGGTCTGAGCAACAGACAAGCTCAAGACAAATAGAAACTTCATGCATGCGGAGACTCTGGAAGGAGTGTAGGAGTTGGGAATCCTTTCACAGGTTTAGAGAAAGCAAAGTCCAGGAGGGATAGAGACCTGGAAGGAGCACAAAGGTCGAAGAATCCTTCGAGGATTCAAAGAGAATAAAGCTCAAGAGGGAAAGTGTCTTAAAAATTCAGGAGAGATCCAAGGATATAGGCTTCGTGAGAGGAAGAAAAGGCCGAGGCCTTTGATAAATTGGGATCTTCCAAGGTTTGAAAGAAATATAGCGCCACAAGGACGAAATCATAGCTGCCATCAGATTAGGCAAAGTTAATATCTGGATCATTGAAGTTCACGTCCAAGTGCACGCAGGAGAGCACAATGGGAAAGAGTAGATCTGGGCCATCAAATATATCTCATACAACTGATAGCCATCAGATCTATTGAAAGGAGCATGAGGTTTAAACCCTCGCAAGTAGAGGAGATAACTTAGAAAGTCCTGAAATGGTACAGGCATCAGGATTTCGGGGTTCAAAACTTCAGAGATTCCGAGGACAGGAGACCGGGAGACTGGAGGTCATGGGTCGCAAAGTCCCGAAGACATCAGGGCAGTCCATATGCAGAGGATGTGTTTCACAGGATCCTCATATCTCGGGGATTCAACATCAGAGAGATGAATAGGGAGTGCCACAAGGAGGGAAGCATAGTTGTCGTCGGATCAGGTGAAGATAAGATCTGGACCATTGAAGTTCACGTCCAGGCGCACATAGGAGAGTGTAGTGGAAAAGAGTAGATCTGGGTCATCAGATCTAGCTCATACAACCAATGGCCATCAGATCTGTTGAAAGGAGCACGAGGTTTAAACCCTCGCAAGCAGAGGAGAGAACTCAGAAAGTCTCGAAATGATAGAGGCATCGGGATTTTGTGGTTCGAAACTTCGGAGGTTCTGAGGACAAGAGACTAGGAGACTAGAGGTCAGAGGTCGTGAAGTCCTGAAGACATCAGAGAAGTCCATCTATAGAGGATGCATGTCAAGAGATCCTCATATCTTAGGGATTCAACATTGGAGAGCTGAACAGGGAAGTCTTTTGACTTCATGACTTGTGAAGTCCCGAAGTGATCAGGATCATCCATCTGTGGAGGATGCATGGTAGTGATCAGGGAACTAACCAGAGTTTGAAGGACCATTGGGTTATCTCACGGATTTGGAGTTCGGAAGTTTAGAGAGGGAAGACCAAGATCTTGAATGCATGAAGCTCCTAGTAGCGAGGAGAGGAGACAACTGTTGGATCTAGGTCACAGGAAGACCGTTGGATCAAAACCTTCACCATATCATGCACTCAAAGGTTCATAGGTTGAGAGGAGTCAATTTCAACTATGGAAGTGACAAAGTGCCAAGAGCCAAGGCTCATGTGAACATGTGGCATATCCATCAGGTGGGGACTGCGTGGTTAATAGGTGGAAACTTGTATCCTGGGCAGGAGTCAACATGCTGTTGACTTATCACGTCTCGTGGATTTGAGAAAGATTTGAAGGAAGGTTCAATCCTTCAACTCATGAATTCATGAGTAGCGAAGGGTGTTATATTTAATCCCTAGTAGGTGGTCGCTAGAATAGGAACTATCAAGGAAGGGCTATACCCATATAGTCATCTTGGGTATCGAAAGTTTAGAAAAGAAGAGTTAAGGGTCTTCGACTCAAGAACTCGTGAGATAGTGAATCACGAAAGGTGCTTGCGCTAAGGCCCAGGTTGTGGTCGTGTGGAGGCAAATACTCACACCCAGTACACGTGGTGCAGGTGGAGTTTCATGAAGGACCTATGGATTGGATTCGTTGAAGGTTTCAATAAGGAACCAAAGGAGCCACTTCGGCTCGAGGAGATAAGAACGATCCTGTGAGTGGATCTCGGCCCAAGGGTCAGGGGGTATCTGCGTCAAAAACCCCTAAAGAGATGTTCACTGGAAAGAAGATAGAGGTAAGCCATCTAAAAATATTTGGATGTTTAGTTTTTATACATATTCTGAAAGAGAAGAGAAACAATCTAGAACCTTCAAGAAAGAAGGGAATATTTGTGTGATGCTGTGAAGTATCCAAGGCCTTCATAATTTACATACTAGGTCACTGCCACATTGATATCAGCAAGAATGTGACCTTTGATGAAGATGCAACTCTCAAGAAATCAAGAATATGTCAGCTTGAAGAAGTATATGAAAAGGAACCCATAATCCCCAGAACTGCGGTGACGGAGGTTCCCAGAGTCACAGAACTAGTGAGGGAAGTCGTAACTTCCCTTGATTAGGAAATTCTAGAAGACCATGATATATTAGAATTTTAATAACTTCCTCAGATGACGATCCTCCATAAAATAAAGCCAGCTTGTGCTAGAGATCTTATTCAAGATGGAGAGAAGTATGGTGTTCCCGAAGGAACTAGGAGACAGGTGAAAAGACCAAATCCATTCTCCAGTTATACGGATTTGATGTGTGATCTTCTAGAGGAGGAGCCTACCTTCTTTGAAGAATCCATTCAGAGGAAAGAATGGGAAGATGCCATAATAGAGGAATACCAATCCATAATAGAGAATGAAGTATGGGAAATAGTTCCTAGATCGAAGAGTAAAGATGTGGTGCAATGTCCCTTTCCAAATAGTAGCTCCAGAAAAGGAGGCTTAATGGTCTAAACCACCCCGTTAGACTATAGCTAGGGCCAAAGAGGGTTAAACAAGGTTACTAGAGGCCACTCTAGTCACAGGTGTTATATTCAGAAAGTGACATTGAGCTAACAAGGGTTAGCAACATTTTTAAGTCATTATGAGCTAAAAATAGAAGTCAACAATGAATTAGGGTTTCAACATGATTTAGGGTTTTGGAAAGCTATAAAGGAAGGGTCAGTGACCTAATTCATCATTATGCAGATTATGAATTTTCATTGAGGAGAAGAGGCACATCTCAGGAGAGATAGTTCAGTGTATTCCAAGAGGAAGACACCAGATGGTTGATTTCGGTGTTGAAAGACACACCCTAGTCACCGTGAAGATCATCCAGGTCTTCCATCATTCTTCATTGATTCCATAGTGCTCCCATATTCTGGGTATTATATTTTAGTTGCTTATTTGTATTACGGCTAAGATCCTTTTGTCTTTGATCAAGCTGAGTGTTGTTATTTTATTCAGCCGCAGTTGCTTATTTTTATTTCGTCTAATATCCTTTGTATGTTGATCTAGTTGAGTATTTTCAGTTATTCAGCTCCATTTGACCATTTTGTAATCCACAGAGATATCATAATACAAAATTTGCAGTCCTTTTTTCACGTTTATTATTTGTATGATCATTTATATGTTGTAAACCTTTGATCCTACACACACATTAACAACATTTCCTAGACTAGCCAAGTCAGGAACATTACAGTGGTATCAGATCTTTAGTCCTTCCATAATGTGACTGAGGACAATGAGTGCAGAAGAAGACCCAAAGGTCGTGAACACATATGTGATGAATATGTCACTTACAACAGGCATCAGGAAATAAGGCATAGGCCTGATTTTCCCCCTTTTCCTCCTAGCTCAAAGGAAGAGGAAGAGGCACATAGAGAAGCAGAGAGAAGGGTAGAGCGTGAGGCAGAGAGGATGCTAGGAGAAATATATGAGTGACCAAAGGGCAGTGGCAAGGCCCCCGTAAATCCATAGGCAGCTTTCATGCAGGTTATCAATGGTATGTTATCTAGTCAATAGACCATGTCTTAGTCCTTGGCACAAGTGGTTGATAGATTGGCTAGAGTGGGTACCCCAGATTCACATGTCCCGCATGCAGCAAAGGAAAACTTGGGAGAAGGAAATAGACTGCAGTAACCCTCTTGCACATACACCTCTATGAGTAGGATTCCCAAACCCTTGTTTCCCAATTTCTAGAGGGCACCCCCGGTAGCAACACCGCCACCAATAGCACATAGGCCACCCACTCATGCCGATGACATTACAAAGTATAGGAGGGAGTATGAAGCATTGGGTCATGATTTCCATCAGGACATGACCTTAGTCGAGTACTGTGGACTTAGACTCAAGAACCGCCCCAGAGAGCCATAGAGGGAAGGACCACGACAACAATAGGGGCATAACCTCGATTTCATCTAAAAAGTTGGGAAACTCACCATCCCTTCTTTCGACGAATAGTCCAAATACACTGCCAGAGCTTGGCTACAAAATCTAGACACGTATTACAAGCTCAACCAGATGACCAAGACATAGGCCATCAGTTTCGCGACCTTACACTTGGAAGGTGAGGCACACGAGTGGTGGTATCATGGGCTGGTGACATTGGGTCACAGTTGCATCACCTCCTATAGGAAGTTTACATATAGGCTCATGGATAGGTTTGATAGAAAGGATCTTGAGATACACTTCAAGGATCTATCCTAGTTGAGACAAACTGTCACAATAGAGGTGTTCATCACAGAGTTTTAGTGGGTAGCCATGGTAGTGACAGATATATTAGAACCCAGGATGATCATGCTATTCACAGAAGGACTCACAGAGCCTTTGAGAGGATGGGTGAAGGCATACAGGCCTCCCACTTTGCAGGATTCCATCCTTCGCACTTGAGGTCTAGCAGACTCAGTGCCAAATACTAAAAATTTCTCCAAACCGTTTGTGCCCAAGAGGGATAAAGAGAGGAAGCCATTCTAGAGAGAATGGAAGGGAAAGCATAAATTGGATGATGAGACTAGGCGATATCTTATGAGGAAGAAGCTTTTCTTTAGCTGCAGAGATCCTTGGGTCCCAGGCCACAGGTGCATGGGCAAGGGAGAGATTCATTATATTGAGGTAGCATCAGACAACATAGATAGTGAGGAGGAGGAGTAGGATAGTGGATCCACTAGTTCAGAAGAGGAGTCAACACCAATAGAGGAGCAGCTTCCCCGTAGACCACCAACACCAGTAGGATCCCATCCTCCAGTAGTCCCACAACTGCCAGAGCAGGATAACAGGAGGAAACTAGAAAAGGGAGGAGTCATAGCGACCCTTTCTGGTGTTCCTAGGTATGATACCCTCCGTATCAGAGGGATTATTCATGGGTAGTGGGAAATCATCCTAATAGATGGTGGGGCCACCCACAACTTCATCGACGCTTCACTAGTATCAAGACAGGCACTTCAAATAGAGGAGTTTGAGGGGTTTGATGTTGCAGTAGTAGATGGACACACAGTGGAGTGTCTAGATAGAATCCCAAACTTAGAGATGAAGTTAGGAAACTACACAGTGAGAGACACATTTTATGTGGTTGACCTATTGGACACAAATGTGGTGTTAGGAGTTCAGTGGATGATTACCTTGGGAAAAATCACTACCAACTACCAAGCCTTGGAAATGAGATTCAGAGATCAGGATGTGAAGAAGGTTTCTCTAAGAGGTACGTCGACATGAGCACCTAGGATAGTTTCAGCCAAGAGGATGGAGAGGATATTTAGACATGGCGAGGTAGCATATGCCGCAGAATATTTGATCACTACTCAGAAGGATTCAAAATATCAACAACAATACCACACAGAGATCAAGAATTTATTGGGATGACATCATCAAGTCTTTGATTCAATCCCACCAGGGAGACCACCTAACAGGGGATTTGAGCATACCATTGAGTTAGAGGAGGGGGGAAAACCTATAATCACCCCCCTCCTATCATCATCCTAGGAGGTTCAAGGATGAGATAGAGAAGGAAATCAAGGAATTGTTGGCGATGGGACACATCAGACCGAGCAGTAGCCCATTTGTTTCTTCAGTTGTCTTAGTTCTGAAGAATGATGGCACCATGAGGATGTGCATTGATTACCAAACTTTGAACAAGAAAACCATAAAAAACTGGTACCCTATCCCATGCATTGACAAGTTGATGGATGAACTAGATGGGGTAGTTTTCTTCTCAAAAATTGATCTATGCTTTGGATATCACCAAATCAGCATCCGAGAGAAGGACATAGAAAATACGACATTTCGATGTCATTTTGGACACTTTCAATTCCTGTTTATGCCATTTGGGCTAACCAATGAACCAACTACATTCCAGTCTTGCATGAACCATATATTCAAGGATCGGTTAAGGAAATCAGTCTTGGTTTTCTTTGAGAACATCTTGATCTATAGTCAATCATGGCAAGAGCATATGAGGCACCTGGATGAGGTATTGAGCATCATGGAGGCACAATCATTATATGCCAAAGAGTCCAAGTGCAAGTTTGGTATGACAGAGCTGCTTTAATTAGGCCACATCATCAGTGCACAGGGGGTACAAGTGCACCAAGAGAAGATCAGGGCCATTCTAGATTGGTCGACGCCCAAGAACGTGACAAAATTGAGGAACTTCTTCGGGCTATGCAACTATTAAAAATGGTTCATCTGGGGATTTTCTCATCCTGGAGCACCACTAACAGACCTTATCAAGCATGGGGCCTTCATATGGACTGATAAATCATAGGAAGCCTTTGATCACATGAAGGAAGTCATGGGCACTTGTCCAGTGTTGGCACTACCAGACTTCACCCTACCATTTGTACTAGAGTGTGATGCATCCGACAAAGGGATCGGTGTAGTTTTGATGTAGGGAGGACACCCCATTGTATTCGAGATCTAGAAGCTTAGTGAACCTGAGAGGTTGTACTCCATTTATGAAAAGGAAATGATGGAAATCATGCATGCCTTGACCAAGTTCAGACAATATTTGGTGGGCAAAAAATTCGTGGTCAAGACCGATCACAATAGTTTGAAGTATTTCGTTGAGTAGAAGGACCTCAGTGAGTGCCAACATAAATGGGTGATGAACGTACAAGCATTCGAATTTGACATAGAGTATGTCAAGGGGAAGAAGAACATTGTGGCCGATCCACTATCAAGGAGACCTACGACATGTTCTTTGATGGAGATTTCAGTAGATTGTAAATCCCACTTGTTAGTGGAATATTCCAAGAACCATTTTTCTTGTGAGGTGATGGATGGGCAGATACAAGATGACCAGTTCAGGGTCATTGACAATGTCATATTTTACAAGGATAGAGTTTACTTTGTGCCAGATTCAAGGCTTAAGAAGAAAATCCTCACCGCAATTCATGATTCACCTCTAGCAGGCCATCAAGGGTTTTTCAAAACCTATAGATAGATCAGAGAGAGGTTCTCATGGAAGGGTCTCAAACAAGACTTTATGATACATGTCAGTGAGTGTGTGACTTTCCAACAAAACAAGTCAGAGCATGCTCTTCCAACAGGGCGACTTCAGCCACTCCCCATTCCAGAGCAGAAATGGGAGAGTATATCTATGGAATTCATCACCAGTCTACCCAAGGTCCAGGGTAAGGACTGTATCTATGTAGTGGTCGACAAATTGACCAAGTTTGCTCACTTCTATGCCATACCAACAGAGTACAACGTAGTCCAGGTAGCCGATATTTTCTTCAGGGAGGTCTTCAGACTTCATGGGTTGTCGAAGAACATCGTTAGTGACAAGGACAGTCGGTTCATAGGGACATTTTGGAGAGAGTTGTTTCGGTTGGTGGGGATAGAGTTGATAGCTAGCACCAACTATCACCCTCATATAGATGGGCAGACCAAGATTGTCAACAAGTGGGTTGAAGGGTATTTGAGGAACTATGTAGGAGGATGTTGACAGGCGAAAATGAACGCTCGCCAATTGGAAGAGTGGATCCAGTCCGGGGTTGTTTAAATAACCCAAGCCGTTTGGGATGACCCACCCTGATGGGTTTAGCGGCTCCATTGGTCGATCTAAGTCCTAGAAAAACAAATGAAAACTACACTAAGAAACTAATCTAAATGAAAACAATAATTAAAACAAATTAATAAACAAATCTAAACTACATATATAGAATCTATTACCTAAATCATACAACTATAATTCTATAAAATTAAATGTTCAATTATCAACAAAACCAGATTCAATTACAAATATACAATATTTACAGATTACAAATTTAAATTAAAACCTGCAAAAATCATTCGTAATCTGTCCTAAGACAGCGAAACTATTGTTTTTTTTTTATTTTTGTAATTTTATGAGAAATAAATTAAATAAAAAAAACTGTCTAAGCTAAGCAACTAAAATAATAACTCTAACTACAAATCTGAACTATACATATATCTATCTAAACTACTTCTATGACACTAAGAAACTAACTATTAAATGACAAATAACAAACTGACCTGAAGTAACGCTTTAGGTTTGTCCTGTATGCTATAGTTGTTTTAGCTGTTCGGAGGGAGGAAACCCGCACCAAATTCTCCGCAAGCCTCTCATAAATGGAAAGCAACTGTGCTCTTCAAATATAAATGACAGGATGAACAAGACATAAAAATTTACAGCAATCTTATAATTTGCAAATCATCACAGTCAGATAAATTTGTGTGCAAAGATTTGTACAAAATGATTCATTTAATGAAAAAGGTAAACCTGTAATTCATTAAACTGAAACAAAGTAATTGTTGTACTTTTAAAATAGGAGAGATCAAATATGGATAAGATATAAACCAAGTCACATCAACCTACAAAGAATTACGATAGCTAAAGTAGTCTAAAATTAATTGCAAACTGATATGAATAAAACTTGAAACAAAAGTTTGATATATTGAAAGCGAAAGCTATTACAAGACATCAACTTTCATCCCAGTCTGTATCATAAATCCATAGTCTGGTTCCCCCAACAATGATGATGATGGGTTCATTTCAAAAAATGACAAGTATTTAAAGACCTCCCACAGGGTAAAACATCCCTGTGGGAATTATCAAAACAATTTACCAAAATCTGAGGATAATATCCCAAGTCTCTATTTCTGACTTAAGATAACAACCTAAAACAAAACCATATCCAGAGTATATCCTAAACTACCACAACATGCCCAATTGATCATTGTAATTCATATGCACTTGAAAGAAGACAAGAATAGACAAGTTTAGAGGATATTTTATTGATAAAATTGACAAAAATCTAATTTTTAAGATTATCTACAGAATCTTGCGATTCTGTAGCTGGTCTAATTTGAACATAGAATCGTTTCAAAATCAATCCAGAAATTATTATAATTATATTAGACTTATCAAAAAAAATCTTTAATTACTAATTCTAAACAGAGTGAATCATTCATGCCAAACCAAAACTTGTATACAAATCGAAACACATGAAATCGTAATTGAATCGGTCAAATGGTACCAGGATATGTGAGATTTGTCAAATGACTTTCATTACCAATTTGGAAAATAAAGAGTCAATTGATAGTTTGAGAACTAGTGAAAACCTCTCTTGAACCAATTCCAATCGACACAGACTGTAACCAGTTAAACAAATCATTCGTGCAATAGTTTATGTCGCCTCAGCCATTAACAAAATCATTGTCGAATCACAACGAAATCAACAGGATCATATTTCAAATTAATGGAACTATATCAAACATATACAAACGATCATGCTAATCATGGCACACAACAATCATTTGCAAATCACACCAAACATGAATGAATCAAAACAGATTGGGGCCGACACAATCGTTATGAAAAATTGTATCAATCAACACAGCTACACGATCTTTAGCAAATAGATCTTTTGCATAGGTCGAATGTAATCAAAATCCAAATGAGAATATTAATTCAAAACGAAACAAAATCATTTCTGGTAAATCGAAGTCAACAGGATTGTTTTGAACCTATTAGAAACAAACCAAACTAATCAAAATCAAACCCAATCGACTATCCTAAGTCAAACGAACAGAATTGCTTCAAAACAAAGCCAAACATAATAAAAAACAAATCAATGGCTTATACTAATCTGGGCATGACAAAATTGCATAACCAAATCATTTATACTAAAATGAGAATGATAAAACTCATTAACTAAATCATAGTTGTGTCCGAGTTTAGAAAATTTCCCACTTATGATTCATGACAAAATTGTTTTGATAAAATTAAAGTAACATAATCATTTTGAATTAAAACGAACAGAGCTATTGAAAGCAAATCCAATCAGTTATATTAATCCAAACCAACTCATAAAATGAAATTAATATCAAAATTCATACCTGAGCAGTAAGAAAAGGCTTCGATCATGACAACTTGGAATTGACAAAGTCCGTTGTCGCTTCGATGTTCCTGAAGACAATCGAACCGGTGGTTTTTTGTTTCTTTTCACTGGCTTGTAACCTGTGGTTCTCCTTCACCAGCACTGTCACCCGTTCCTCTAATGATTCGATCCTTGATTGCAACAAGGGAACGTCGGTGTAATAACACTCTAGCTAAGAATTACATTGGACACATGATGGTTGCTCGAGCTTTGATATCACAGGCGTGGGTTTGTTTAAGTCACCAGGGGTTTCATTGTGCAGCTTTATTCATGGGTAGTTAGGGTTGTTTTTGAGGCATGGGGGTAAATTAGAGACATAGTCATAGGGTTTCTTAGAGCATAGTCCATGGGAATAGGGGTACTCTTCGGCTAGGAAATGCTCAATATTGGAGTCTAAGTCCTCGCTCAGCACTATTGGCTTCTGATCAACGTTTGGCTTGGGTTTTTTCCTGGCATAACTTGATATCAATCAGACATTTTTCTTACCACTACTGTTGACAGTAGTATCATTCTTACCTTTGTTCCTCATAGGATTTTCAACGGCCTCAGTCCTATATTTAGTACATGGGTTGGAAGTAATATCAGGTAGGTCTATGTCAGGGCCATCCGAGCGTTTGATAGGGGGTAGAAGGATATGAAATGACACGGCTGGCCCAACCAAAGTTTCTCTAACCACAACCTTGTCGATTTGAGCAGACTCGGTATTGGAAAAGCCATTGCTTGATAGGAAGGCTTGCCAATTATCACCACTAAGGTTTAAATGGTGGATGATAATGAGTTTAATCAAGTCGTGATGAAAAAGGATGCTATCATCCTTCTCGTACTTGAATCTTTTAGACATTTTGTAAAGACTACGCAAGAAGTAATGTGGCATATTTAAGGGATAGCCTATGAAATTTGTCAATAATCAGAGGTGATATAAAAATACCAATCCATACCGACCTTCATAGGTCACAAACTATTTAACAATTACCAAAATATCATGCCACCTGGGTTTGAGGGTAGAAATAGGCATACCTTTATCACAGGAAACAATATTTCTTGATATGAATAGTAATGGCCACAACACCTCATCTACTTTGGAGTTTTTAAACCATCTTTGACTTGTAGCCGAGCTTAATAATTCCTCATTGAGCTCGATCTGTATGTCTCCTACTTTAGCCCTGCACCCGTCGAAGGTGAGGGCGAATTGTTGGGAAACCGAAATGTTGAAAACCTCGAACCTCTATATAAGCACCAACCAACCACTGTTTTCTAAATCCTTATGGGCATTATCGAATAGCAACAGATTTTGGCTACGATTCGGCTCTATGCGCACCACCGGTGCCATATACAAGAGCACACAGTGAGCTGGATGAACGGGCAAGGGTTCGAATAGAGTATACATAGGGTCGATACCTCACAGGCTTACCCAAAATCATACAGAGTTAACCCAGGATAGGGGGAAGGCATTAATGACCGAATGTGCGAAGGTAGTGGAGCTAGATCAGCCCATGCAAAACAGTCATTTCCCACAGTACAACTAACGGCACATATAACGATTCAAATCACTATTGTATATGTTAAAAAAAATTCCATTTAATCAATTAATAAAATCTATGGTTAGTCAACCAAACATTTGTGCAAGAAATAGGTTTAGCATATTTTTAAAACCAAAAATAATTATTTGAAATCAACACCAAGGATTTGATCATATAAAATATGTCTTGTATGAAATGATTTATACCAAGGGTTTAACCACAACACCAATGTGTTTTCATGAAACCAATTGTGTCAAAGAAATTGATGAAAGACTATAGAATATCAAAACCACCAATGTATCAAAAACTCGATCATAAGAATATCATCACAGTCTTATAAAAACAAAGTCATATTAACAATTAAAGAATTCCAAATAAGTAAAGATCTTGGAGCCTTGCCAACTGTGCGAATTAAATTGGAAACACAATGAACACATAGACAAGAGTGACCATAATAATCCAGTGACGATTTAAATGTGACTTCGAAATCAAAGTTTTCACGCTTGTAGTCGTGAAAACGAGAACAAAGGTAAGTGTGCAAATTGCGCAAAAATAGCAGTGTTGTTTTATTTCAAAGATTGCGATGAAAATCAAAGTTCCCAGAACACTGGTGTAGGAAGCTCATAAGGACAGTATAAAAATGTGAATTGGCTGCCAATAATGGCGACACACTGGTAGTAGTAGTTATCTCTGCCAAAGGAACAAATTCAGATTAGGATAACAGGAATAATTCCACAGACAAATAACCAGAAAATTGTTTAAACATCATCAATTATCAAATATTCCAGCAGTGTTTAAAGGATGAACACTGATAACAGTCCTAAGATAAGCGAGCCATGATATTAAAGATAAAATATTCAATACTGTTGACAGAGCCACTGCTGCTAGCAGGTGTCCATAGCCTCAACAAGGTTTCCATTTAACCCCCTCTAATATCTGTATCTTGCCAAGAAGTTCTGGATCAGAATAAAGGATGTTTTAAGGTCAAGAGGTTTCATATTTGTAAATTTTCATATACCCAACATTGCTTCACTACCAGCGGGCCTATTCAGTACCCCGATGAAGTTGTCTTGGCATCATGCATGCATTTACCCACTGCCAACAGACCTGTTCAGCATCCCGGAAGGTTTACAAGCACTTACCACATCTCTTTTTAATGATTTATTTTGTTTTTTGAAGGTATATAGTCGAGCGGGGTGACGCTGAAAATTATGATATTTTAGCATATTTTTTTACAGACCTCAACATAATTTTTTAGAACTATCCTTATTAAGATCCAGAGATGGTTTGTTTATAGAACCAACTTTCTAAGGCAAGGAGACATATTTCTGAGTCATTCCCTTAAGGAATAGGGACAACTTAAGAAGATAATAGATGATTGTGACAGGCTTTACTCAGAGATCGAAATCAGTTAACTTCTTTCAAACAACAGTCTTTGCCAACATAGATGTAAAATTTAGAAGTATACAATTGATGTTTACACAATTTTTCAACAGTCATTTCAGTGAAAGAATTTTCTATTTTCTTTGTCTGAATAGTTCAACATACAGGTATGTGTATTTCCAAAACAAAACTAACAAGTGTAAAAGAAAATCACAGCCAAAATAGAAAAAGGAAAATAAAACAGAAGAAAAGTATGTACATAGTATACAAAGGGTTTTCATCAAGAGAAATATATTTTCAGAGCCTGGCCATTCACCGGATAGGTGTCAGGCCGCCCCTCTAGATTCTGCAATCAGAAAGAGCTGGGACCCAACTTCTCAGCAATTAAAAATGGTCCAAGCCATAAGTTCTGAAATTTTGTGTGCTCTCCCTTTCCCTCATGCGGTTTGTCCCATTTCAAGACAAGATCACCAACTTTGAAGTTCCTATCAGAGGCAGAGTTGGAATCAAACCATATTTTGACCACTAGTTGATGCTAATCTAACTTACATTTGGCTTGAGCTCTTACCTCTTCTAGTTTCATTAAAGCGTTAATCCGGTTTTCCAAAGGGGGACAATCTTCTTCTTGTATTTTCTACGATAGCTAAAGTGAAGGAAGGAGAATATGTGGTGGCATAATTGCTTCTCTGCCATAAAAGAGAAAGAAGGGGGAGTTACCTACAACAGTTTTTGGTGTTACCCTGTCAGCCCAAATTGCGTTTAACAGTGCATTGTGCCAGTTTTTGTGATTCTCAGATACCGTTCTCTTGATGATTTTAATCAGATTCTTATTTGTTGATTCTGCCAATCCATTTCCCTAAGGGTAATAACTAGCAGAATATTTCAATTTAATTCCTTTTTCTAAAGCGAACTCACTCATCTTAAGAGATGAAAAGTAAGAAGAGTTATAGAATACTAAACAATCAAGGATACCAAAACGAGTGATAATATTCTAAATTAGAAAGGCAATTACCTGACTGGTATTCACAGTTCTTAATGCGACAACTTCAGACCACCTGGTGAAATAATCTGTGGCTGTTATTATAAACTTATGCTATTGTGAGGATGGGAGGTTGATTGGACCTATAATATCAAGGCCCCATTGTTGAAAAGGAGAATCTACTGACACGGGCTGCAGAGGAAAGGTTGGTTTCTGTAACTGCCCTGATGCTTTTTGACAAATAATACACTTGAGACACAAGGCATGGGAGTCTCTAAAAAGTGTGGGCCAGTAATAACTGGCTCTTAGAAATTTATGGGAAATGGTGTCACCACCAAAATGACCACCAACTTCTCCTGCATGCAACTCTAGAAAGACTTTTTCTGCTTCGTCTTTCTCAAGATAGCGCATCAGTACGCCATCAAAATTTTGACGAAACATAATACCATTAACCAAATGAAAGGAGGCAGATCTTAACATTCTTATTTTAGAGGGATCCAGGTGACAGGGGGATGACCCATGTTCAAGACATAATTTTATATCATCATACCAAGGACTGACAGAGTTTTGTGTACAACAGATTACATTTTGATCGTGTTGTCCTAGGTTTGACCTATCACTTTCTTCTTTTTGTCCCGCTGTTGAATCAACAACTAACTTGTATAACCCTTGACCTCTCACTATCTAAGATGGGGTAATTTCTATGTCATACTCCTATAAATAAGTAACCCAGTTCGCCTTCTTTTCACCTAGTTCTTTCTGCACTAACAAGTTCCTGACGGCTGGATAAGGGACAATAACTTTTTCCCTAGATTTCAAAAGATAAGACCAGAAGTGCTTGACTACTTTGAAAACAATGTAGGCTTGTTGATATATCGCTGGGTAATTAAGTTCAATGCCTTTGAAAGAAGATCTCATAAAGTCAATGGGTACTTCATTGTTTTCGATGTTCTTTTGAGTTAGGACGACAACGTAGGAATGGTCAGAAGAAAAAGTGTAGAGTGTGAAGTCTTGGGAAAAGTTGGGGCTCATGAGAGAAGGAGCGTCTATTATGGCCTTTTTTATTGTATTAAATTCTTGGTTTTCTGAGGATCCCCAACGATATTATGCGTCTTTCTTAATTAAATTCTGCAAAGGTCTAACTATTTCAGAGAAGCTGGGGAGGAATCTCCTCATGAAGTTTATCTGGCCTAAGAAATACTGCATGGACTTTTTGGAAGTAGAAGGGGGAAGTTTTGAGATGGATTGATTCCTTTCGGGGTCGATAATCATCCCTTTTCTTGACACAATAAATCCTAAGAGTTTACCTTGTTCTACTGCAAATATGGATTTTTTAGGATTCAAGGAGATGTTGTATTTATGACATTGTTGTAGAACGACTCTTAAATGAGTTAGATGATCGGTTTTGTTTTTAGAAAATAAAGTAACATCGTCTAAGTAAACTACGATGGAATGATTGATTAAGCCTCGAAAAGCAATTTCCATTGCTCTCTGGAAAGTGGCACCGACATTAATCAATCCAAAGGGCATTTTTCGATAAGCAAAGGTGCCCCATGGAGTGCGGAAGGTAGTTTTAAGTTGGTCTGGAGGAGACATAAGGACTTGGTTGTACCCCAAGAAACCATCCAATAAATATATCCTCTCAGAACCAGATACCTTTTGAAGGATTTGTTCCATGGGTGGGACAGGGTAGTTGTCTTTATCAGACGCTCTATTAAGGTTTCAGAAATCGACGCAAAGTCAGATTTCCCCTCTTTTCTTCCAGGCAGGGACAAGGTTAGAAACCCATTGAGTGTGCCTAATAAGGAAGATTATCTTAGCATTTAGGAGCTTATTTAATTCTTTTTTGACGTTCAGTTCGAGCTTAGGGTGCATTTTTCTTAATTTCTGTTGAAAGGGTAAGGTTTGGAGTTTCATAGGAATGACGTGTTGTATGATGTTAGGGTCGAAAGTTTTAAGGTCATCATACGTCCACGCAAAGACATCTTTAAATTCTTTGAACAATTTAATAAATGCATCTTTTTCTTGTTGAGAAAACCCCACCCCTAAATTAATGCACCGTGGATTCTCATTAGTTCCTAAGTTCACTTTTTCATATGATAAAGAGGAACTATTGGTTTTATAGTTGACCGATTTTTTGAATTTATCTTGAAGATCGTAAAACTTCTCTAATCTAACTACAGATTTAGGGATCGAATTTACCATGTCCGATGAAGATTTAGGAATTCTTGGATCTGGTATTACCATGAAATCACGTAAATTGTCATTGTGAGTGCATTCGTCGATCACTGTGCCTTCACAAGTTTATTCCATATGCAGGAATCTAATAATCTGTTGGTCGTCGTTGAAGACTCTCCATTTCGTGATGTTGTCGAGAAAAGATGGCTTGAACAATAGTTTGATGGAGAATGCATCTGGGGACAAGCCTTCTGCAGGAAAGAGTTTGGAAGATACGTTAGCTAATAGATCTCCTTCAGAATTATTCAATCTAGGAATAGAATTTATATTGAAAGTGGAAAATTTATTCATTAAATTCCATACCTCGGATTGGTATCTTTTAAGATGCAGAGAAAGACAGTGGATAGAATCTCTTACTTGTCTAACCACGATTTCGGAATCGCCAAAGACAGTCAAGTTTTTAATGTTCATGTCTAAATCTTTTCTGAGACCTTACAGTAAAGCCTCATATTCTGTTGTGTTATTAGTACATTAAAATTCTAACCTACATGCAATCAATGTTTTGTTACCTATCGGATCGATAATAATGCAGCCTGCACCAAATACTTCTTTGGAATTTGACCCGTCAAAATAAAGAGACCAAATTTGTTTTTTATCAGGTGTATGAGACTATTCTGTAGAAGCTTCTTGCTACACATATGCCACAATCTCAGACTGTTGTTCTGGATCGGTGATAGCTGAAGCCTATACCATGAAATTGCCGAAAAAGGTATCCATCCCTTGTATTTTGGGTGAATCATCAGAAGGTGTAAATGGTTTGTTGGGATCATTCAAATCTGTGACTGTGAACTTAAGGTAACGTTCACGATTCACCTTGATCTTGTTGGGCTTACCATTCTCTGGGAGCCACAGGTGAGACAATCTGTCATGAAATAGTTGTGTAGCTGCTCCGACCAGTCCCTGCTTAAAAATAGACCATACACTTCTGGAATATCCACAACAATAATATCAATGACTTAATGAACCTTGGGGTTAGATGATAATCTTATAAGCACATTCCTTAATTCGCCTACAACTTTAACACTGGTTTGATCAAGTTGGATGATTTTTAAAGTGGACGATTCTACTTCAACATTAATCTTCTGACACACAAACCATGGCATCACATTGGATGACGCCCCTGAGTCTACCATACAATTGTAAACATTTCTATTAAAGATTTCGAAAGTTAACAAAAATGGAGGTACATTTCTGCGAGTACTAAGGGTGGTAGTTTGTGGCTTTTTACTCGCAGTGTATAAAGTTAATTTATCTACATTATTTACATTATTTACAGGAAGGCTTCCTTTATCTTGAAGATCAGGATTATTTTTGGTAGAAGTCTTCTGAGGAACTTTGTTCTGAACAACCTTATTACTGCTGAATTACCATTTTTTCCATTCTCTGCGATATTCTGTAACATTTTATGTAACAAAAATGGAAATTTCAATAACTCATAAATGGAAATGTTAGCCCTTAACTTTTTAAGATCTTCAACTAAATCATAATCTAAGTTGGGGTTCACATAATTATGTTTAGTCTCAGCTGGTTTAGACTGCTTTGGAGGCAAAGTCACAGTTTTTTTAGAAGAAGGTTTGTTTGCTATCTTACTCCTAGTATTGTAGGGATGGACTGTCTCGAAGTTAGCTTGAAAGATTCTATCCAAGAAGTGTCCAAAAATGTTTGGGGAAGACTCTTCTTCTTGTACTGTCTCTTGTTCAACAGCCTCCTCAGGAATCTTAGGAGGCATCAAGTTATCCTAGGCTTCTAGAATTGTTCGAAGGGCATATTGCAGACTTTCTAGATTAAGGCCCTCAATATTTGGATTAGGTCGGTTGGTGGGAAAAAGCTTCCTGAATGGGGGTTTGTAAGGACCTTTGCTCAAACAAGCTTCTTTGGTCATCCTTTTCAAATCTATAACTTGATTTGATAGTTTTTGAATGACTTTGGTTAAGTTTTCTAAATCATATCTTTCAGGTTGTGCTTTACTTTGAGTAGTTCTAGGGAGGATTTCAATCTTCTTTTTGGAAGAAGAACTAGTCTCTGTTTCGTTCCTAGTAGTGTCTTTTAAACTAAGTATGTCTTTTTCAATCTGGCTGACCTCTTCGAAGGCTTTTAAAAACGTGGCTTTCTTAGATCGTTTAACCCAAATGGCTATACCTTGATGCAGTGCTTTGGTATAGTACGTTATGATAAGATTCTGGGCTGGCATGGAATCCGCAGGGATTCGGTTCTTAAGTGTTAAGAATATTTGATTAAAGTCTTTAATTTTCTCTTTTGGGTTCATTCTTAAGCTAGAAAGGTACATGACTAGGACTTCTGGAGGTTTACCGTCTCTGAACTTTTCCAAAAAGCAGGATTCAAACCTTTCCCAAGACACGATGGTATGGGGTTGTTGGACAAAGTACCATGTAGATGCATTTCCATCGAAAGTGTAAGGCAACAACCTATAGACTACGTCTTCGTGCTTGAAATTACAGATTCTAATGGCTAACATAAAAAATTTAATGTGATCTTCAACGATCTGTTTAGAGTCAGGGTCAAACTTGGGAAGCCACTTCTCCAGATGTTTGGGTAAGGGATGTTGATCTCCAGGTATGACTACTGCATCCTAGTCGAGCCAAGGTCTAGCAAGATTTTTCTGGTTGGCCATTGGTGTAAGTGGTGTGGAAGGCTGAGAGGAGGAACTACCTTCATGAGAGGAGTCTCCTTCCGAAGAAGAAGGATATGATGGAGGTGGTGAGGGAGGTATTCCAGATCCTCCTGCAGTAGGAGTGAGGATTGGATTTGTAGGGTTCACAGTAAGGTTAGTGCCTCTGATTTGTTATATGATATTAGAGAAATCTAAAGGTTGGTCCAAAGATCGATTTGGTTGCCTCAAACGTGCTAAGGCACTATGTGTTCTTATGAGGGATTGGCGGACAATCTCTTGTATGCCAACACCTATAAGATTTGGGGTTGTTGATTCGAATGTGATTCATGGATCGTCGTTTGATGTGGTTGTTGTTTGAGGGGGGGATGTTATCATTCGAATGAATTCTTGTCACTATAGGTGAGTGATTAGGTGGTGGAGGATTCTTACGACCACCTCATGCTATTAATAAATTTTAGGGAGCCAAAATGAACGCTCGCCAACTGGAAGAGTGGATCTGGTCCGAGGTTGTTTAAATAACCCACCCTAATGGGTTTAGCGGATCCGTTGGCCAATCTAAGTCCTATAAAAACAAATGAAAACTACACTAAGAAACTAATCTAAATGAAAACAATAATTAAAACAAACTAATAAACAAATCTAAACTACATATATACAATCTATTACCTAAATCATACAACTATAATTCTATAAAATTAAATGTTCAATTATCAACAGAATCATATTCAATTACAAATATACAATATTTACAGATTAAATATTTAAATTAAAACCTGCAAAAATCATTTGTAATCTGTCCTAAGACAACGAAACTATTGTTTTTTTTTTATTTTTGTAATTTTATGAGAAAGAAATTAAATAAAAAAAAACTATCTAAGCTAAGTAAATAAAATAATAACTCTGACTACAAGTCTTAACTATACATACATCTATCTAAACTACTGATATGACACTAATAAACTAACTATTAAATGACAAATAACAAACTGACCTGAAGTAACGCTTCAGGCTTGTCCTATATGCTATAGTTGTTTTAGCTGCTCGGAGGGAGGAAACCCGCACCAGATTCTCTGCAAGCCTCTCGTAAATGAAAAGTAGTTGTGCTCTTCAAATATAAATGACAGGACAAACAAGACATAAAAAATTACAGCAATCTTATAATTTACAAATCATCACAGTCAGATAAATCTGTGTGCAAAGATTTGTACAAAATGATTCATTTAACGATAAAGGTAAACCTGTAATTCATTAAACTGAAACAAAGTAATTGTTGTAATTTTAAAATAGGAGAGATCAGATATGGATAACACATAAACCAAGTCACATCAACCTACAAAGAATTACGATAGCTAAAGTAGTCTAAGATTAATTGCAAACTGATATGAATAAAACTTGAAACAAAAGTTTGATATATTGAAAGTGAAAGGTGTTACAAGACATCAAATTTCATCCCAATCTATATCATAAATCCATAGTCTGGTTCCACCAACAGTGATGATGATGGGTTCATTACAAAAAATGACAAGTATTTAAAGAACTCCCACAGGGTAAAACATCCATGTGGGAATTATCAAAACAGTTTACAAAAATCTGAGGATAATATCCCAAGTCTCTATTTCTTACTCAAGCTAACAACCTAAAACAAAACCATATCCAGAGTATCTCCTAAACTTCCATAGCATGCCAATTGATCATTGTAATTCGTATGCACCTGAAAGAAGACAAGAATAGACAAGTTTAAAGGATATTTTATTGATAAAATTGACAAAAATCTAATTTTTAAGACTAGCTACAGAATCTTGCGATTCTGTAGCTGGTCTAATTTGAGCATAGAATCATTTTAAAATCAATCCAGAACTTAACAGAATTATATTAGACTTATCAAAACAAATCTTTAATTACTAATTCTAAACAGAGCGAATCATTCATGCCAAACAAAAACTTGTATACAAATTGAAACACATGAAATCGTAATTGAATCGGTCAAATGGTACCAGGATATGTGAGATTTGTCAAATGAATTTCATTACCAATTCAGAAAATATAGAATCAATTGATAGTTTGAGAACCAACGAAAACCTCTCTTGAACCAATTCCAATTGACACAGACTGTAACCAGTTAAAAAAATCATTCGTGCAATAGTTTATGTCACCTTAGCCATTAACAAAATCGTTGTCGAATCACAACGAAATCAACAAGATCATATTTCAAATTAATGGAACTATATCAAACATATACAAATGATCATGCTAATCGTGGCATGCAACAATCATTTTCAAATCACATCAAACAGGAATGAATCGAAACAAATTGGGGCCGATGCAATCGTTATGCAAAATCATATCAATCAACACAGCTACATGCTTTTTAGCAAATAGATCTTTTGCACAGGTCGAATGTAATCAAAATCCAAACAAGAATATTGATTCAAAACGAAACAGAATCATTCCTGGTAAATCGAAGTCAACGGGATTGTTTTGAACCTATTAGAAATAAACCAAACTAATTGAAATCAAACCCAATCGACTATCCTAAGTCAAACGAACAGAATTGCTTCAAAAGCAAGCCAAACATAATAAAAAACAAATCAATGGCTTATACTAAGCTGGGCATGAAAAAATCCCATAACCAAATCATTTATACTAAACTAAGAATGATAAAATCTCATTAACTAAATCATAGTTGTGTCCGAGTTTAGCAAATTTCCCACTTATGATTCATGACAAAATTGTTTTGATAAAATGAAAGCAACAGAATCATTTTGAATTAAAATGAACAGAGCTATTGAACGAAAATCCAATCAGTTATATTAATCCAAACCAACTCATAAAATGAAATTAATATTGAAATTCATACTTGAGCAGTAAGAAAAGGCTTCGATCATGACAACTTGGAATTGACAAAGGTCATTGCCTCTTTGACGTTCCAGAAGACAATCGAACCGATGGTTTTTTGTTTCTTTTAACTGGTTTGTAACCTGTGGTTCTCCTTCACCAGCACTGTCACCCATTCCTCTAATGATTCGATCTTTGATTGCAACAAGGGAACATCAGTGTAATAACACTCTAGCCAAGCATTACATTGGACACATGATGGTTGCTCGGGCTTTTATATCACAGGCGAGGGTTTGTTTAAGTCACCAGGGTTTTCATTGTGCATCTTTATTCCTGGGTATTTAGGGTTGTTTTTGAGGCATGGGGGTAAATTAGAGACATAGTCATAGGGTTTCTTAGAGAATAGGCCATGGGAATAGGGGTACTCTTTACCTAGGAAATGCTCAATATCAGAGTCTGAGTCCTCGCTCAGCACTATTGGCTTCTGATCAACATTTGGCTTGGGTTTGTTCCTGGTGTATCTCGATATCAATCATACATTTTTCTTACCCCTACTGTTGACAGTAGTATCATTCTTACCTTTGTTCCTCACAGGATTTTTAATGGCCTTAGTCTTGTCTTTAGTACATGGGTTGGCAGTAGTATCGGGTAGGTCTATGTCAGGGCCATCCGAGGGTTTGACAGGGGGTAGAAGGATATGAAATGGCATGGCTGGCCCAAACAAAGTTTTCGTAACCACAACCTTGTCGATTTGAGCATACTCAGTATTGGCAAAGCCATTCCTTGATAGGAAGGCTTGCCAATTATCTCCACTAAGGTTTAAATGGTGGACGATAATGAGTTTAATCAAGCCATGATGAAAAAGGCTGCTATCATCCTTCTCACACTTGAATCTTTTAGACATTTTGTAAAGACTATGCAAGAAGTAATGTGGCATATTTAAGGGAGAGCCTATGAAATTCATCAATAACCTGAGGTGATACAAAAATACCAAGCCATACCAACCTTCACAGGTCACAAACTATTTAACAATTACCAAAAGATCATGCCACCTGGGTTTGAGGGTAGAAATAGGCATACCTTTATCACAGGAAACAATCTTTCTTGATATGAATAGTAATAGCCATGGAACCTCATCTACTTTGGAGTTTTTAAACCATATTTGACCTATAGCCGAGCTTAAGAATTCCTCGTTGAGCTCAAGTTGTATGTCTCCTACTTTAGCCCTGCACCCATCGAAGGTGAGGGAGAATTGTTGGGCAAATGAAATGTTGAAACCCTCGAACCTTTGTATAAACACCAACCAACCACTGTTTTCTAAATCCTTATGGCCATTTTTGAATATCAACAGAGTTTGGCTACCATTCGGCTCTATGCGCACCACCGGTGCCATAGACAGGATCACACGGTGAGTTGGATGAACAGGCAAGGGTTCAAACAAAGTATACGTAGGTTCGATACCTCACGAGCTTACCCAAAATCATACAGAGTTAACCCGGGATAGGGGGAAGGCATTAATGACCGAATGTGCGAAGGTGGTGGAGCTAGATCAGCCCATGAAAAACAGTCATTTCCCACAGTACAACCGACGACGCATATAACGATTCAAATCACTATTGTATATGTTAAAAACCATGCCATTTAATGTATATGTTAAAAGCATTTGCATGAGAAATAGGTTTAGCATAGTTTTACAACCAAAAATAATGATTCGAAATCAACACCAAGGGTTCGATCATATAAAATATGTGTTGTATGAAATGATTTATACCAAGGGTTTAAGCACAATGCCAATGTGTTTTCATGAAACCAATTGTGTCAAAGAAATCGATGAAAGACTATAGAACATCAAAACCACCAATGTATCAAAAACTCGATCATAAGAATATCATCACAGTCTTATAAAAACAAAGTCATATTAACAATTAAAGAATGCCAAATGAGTAAAGATCTTGGAGCCTTGCCAATTGTGCGAATTAAATTGGAAACGCAATGAACACATAGACAAGAGTGACCATAATAATCCAGTGATGATTTAAATGTGACTTCGAAATCAAAGTTTTCACACTTGCACTCGTGAAAACGAGAACAAAGGTAAGTGTGCAAATTGCGCAAAAATAGCAATGTTGTTTTATTTCAAAGATTGCGATGAAAATCAAAGTTCGTAGAACACTGGTGTAGGCAGCTCATAAGGACAGTATAAAAATGTGAATTGGTTGCCAATAGAGGACAACAGATAATGTGGGTAAAGTGGTTACATTTAGGGGAACATTACTACAACACCACCTTCCACATGTCCATTGGTATGACACCCTTCCGAGCATTGTACTGATATGATTATCCCACTTTGGTAGACTTGGTCTTCAGGGAGAGTAGGGCTCCCAAGGCCAAGGATTGGATCATAGAGAGTCAGGAGATTCTCAAATTTTTGAAAGAGAACCTACAGACGGCACAAAACTGATAGAAGATAAGCGTGCACATGCACAGGATAGAGCATAGCTTTGAGGTTGGAGATTTGGTTTTCTTGAGACTCCATTCCTACAAACAGACATCTCTAAAGAAGAGTGGAGCTGAGAAGCTCAAGCCTAGATTTTATTCTCCTTATAGGATCATGCACCGAGTAGGTGAGGTTGCTTATGAGCTAGAGCTTCCAGAGGGGAACAAGATTCATAATTTGTGTTCCACGTGTCTTGCCTCAAAAAGGTAGTGGGACAATTCATTAACACATCAGAGGAGATTTCCACATTGGATGAGGAGGGACAGTTGGAGTTAATTCTGGAGGAGGTTTTGAAGTTTCAGGAGGGGAAACTAAGGAGTAGGGTCATCAGAGAGTGTTTGATCATATGGAGAGGGCTGTTGATACCGAGAGGGGGGTGAATCAATATCAAGTACAATTTAAAAACATTTTCCAACTTATACTTAAACCATTCAATTATATCCAATGAGAAATGAACAATAGTATAAGAGTTACACCAATAC